>BLBF01000020.1:2021062-2044479 GCA_015471245.1 Laticauda colubrina
TTGTGCATAAGATGTGAGTAACCTGGTGTCTTATTCTGTCAGCTTCATCTGTATTTAATTTGGTTAGGCTGGATTCTACTGCACATATGATGGATTCTGTTGGGATTTTTTTGGGTGCTATGGCATAATTGAATCCTTTGGATAGGACATCTGTTTCTGTTTTGGTGACTTCTCTGTTGGAAACGTTATATACTAATTGTTTCAGTTGTTGTGAGTTGTTGGGGGTTTTCTTGTCATGTTCTAATTTCTTTAGTTTCTTTAAGAGTTTTTCATTTTTGTAAGTGGTTTCAGTTTCAGCTCTCCAAGTTGTAAGTTGTTTTATCTTATCCCAAAGTAGAGGGTGGATTTTGTTGCTCAGTTCCAGGTGTAGTGCTAGCAAATCTTTTTTTAACTGATCCAATTGGAATCTTTTACTGTGAACTTCATTTCTGAGTAAAGCCATCTCTGTTTTTTTCAGGATACGTTTGGTAGCTGCTGTGTTGTTATGAAATGTTAATTTGAAGCAGGTTGGTATTCCATTGTTGTCTCTGCAGCTGCATAGGAATTTTAGGTTTTTCTGTATAAGGAATAGTAGACTCCTAAATACAGGTTTCTGATTGGCTAAAGAACTTGAATGGGGATTGGTTCAAAAGGATCCAATCCACATAGCTGCTCGAAGGCAGCAAATATTAAATACCTGTCATTGGCTACAAGCCGGCCGAGAAAAACCTATAAAAGGCTGCCGCAGCTTGAGCCAATGTTCCATTTTTCAACTGTGTTATAAAATAAAGACTTTGTTGTTGGAACCTGGTCTATCTCGTGTTTTTCTGGATGGAAAACTGGCAACGACGATGGGATCGTCCTAAACGCGAGACTGAGCACGCGGTGACAGATAAAACCAGACGAAGAACAATGGCTGGAAACAATGCGCCGCCCGCACCCTTCAATCCCAATTTAGAGAATTGGGAACACTATGTAGACCTTTTTCAGATGTACCTGGAGAGCAATGAGATGAAGGAAATCTCAGACCAGCGCAAGAGAGCTGTTTTCTTGACACACTGTGGGCCCGCAATCTTCAAAATGGCCAAGGCTTTGGCAAAGCCCCGAGATGTAAAACAATTGACTTGGACAGAGCTCCAAAGAACATTAAAGGCCCACTATGCACCGGTGGTGTCAAATTTAATAAAGCGGCACGAGTTTTATCGGAGAGACCAGAAAGAAGGTGAAACCATCTCTGATTTTGATGCAGCGACTCCCCAATAAAGACTGAGCCAAAACTATCCGAGAGAAAGTGGCAGCGAAACAAGCAAGCCACTAATCGAGAGAAAGCATACCAGACTTTCACTATCAGAAGCGCTCAGACAGAAAGCGGGAAGAAAGGAAAAATAATTGTAAAAATTGAAGACAACCCCTGCGAAATGGAGGTTGACTCTGGATCTTTCCTATCAATGGTGTCATGGGACACCATCAAAAACCTGGTCCCAGACATCAAGATCAAGGAACTCCAGAGACAAAAACTAACCCTCAAGGACTATCAAGGAAACCGAATTCCTGTAGTAGGCCTAGGACATTTCTGAGTCGCCTACAGACAACATGTCGCAGTACTACCATTAACGATAGTCGACCGAGATCGACCAAGCCTCCTGGGCATCGAATGGTTCACACCATTGGGCATCGGGATGACCAGAGTAGACCGGGTGGCTGCAACCGACTGGGAAGAAGACCTGATCCAAGAATTCCAGGACGTTTTCGATGGCTCCCTAGGCAGGTATCGGGGGACCCCAATTTCTTTTAGTCTAGACCCCCAAGTAGGCCCTAGAAGACTAAAGGCCAGACGAGTTCCTTTTGCTCTAAAAACAAAAATAGAGGAACAACTAAATAAATTAATAGATCAAGGGGTTTTAGAACCGGTCGACCATGCCAAATGGGAAACACCAATTGTAACGCCGATTAAACCAGACGGGTCGGTTCGAATCTGTGGTGACTACAAGGCTACCCTGAACCATGCGCTGCAACAAAGCGCATACTTGGTGCCAGTCGTGCAACACTATTACACTCTCTTGGGGGAGGAAAAGTTTTCGCTAAACTAGACCTAGCACAAGCTTACCAACAGCTCCCAGTAGACCCCTTAACAAACAATAGTGACTCACAAAGGGGCATTCAAATGCAACAGACTCCAATTTGGAGTAAGCGTAGCCCCAGGCGTTTTCGAGAGTCTCATGGAACGCCTGTTAAATGGTATAAAAGGGGTCGTACCATACTTCGACGACGTCCTAATTTCGGCCAAAGATGCAACCCAACTTAAGAAAAGACTTAAAGATGTCCTAAATACATTCAGAGAATCTGGCCTTAAAGTAAAGAAAGAAAAATGCTGTCTAATGACTGATCGCATCGAATTTTTGGGATATTTGATAGATGGAGAGGGCATACACCCTACCGAAAAAAAAGTCAGAGCTATTAAAGACGTACCAGAACCGAGGAATAAAACTGAACTGCAGGCATTTTTGGGACTAATAAATTTTTATAACGTGTTCCTACCCCACAAAGCAACAATCGCGGAACCATTACACCGATTACTGGATAAGAAAACAATTTGGACTTGGGGGTATAGAGAAAAGAAAGCTTTCCAAAGAATAAAAGACTTATTAACATCATACACCGTTGTCATCCAGTTTAGCAACACACTACCATTGACGGTAACCTGCGACGCCTCACCATTTGGAGTCGGTGCCAACCTGAGTCACCAATTGCCAGACAGAAGAGAGGCACCCGTCGCATACTATTCAAAGACTCTGTCTAAACCCGAGTGAAATTATAGTCAATTGGACAGGGAAGCCCTGGCAATCGTCGCCGGAGTAAAACGCTTCCACGAATATCTTTGGAAGAACATTTGTAATAGTAACGGACCATAAACCGCTACTGGGAATTTTTGCGGGAAACAAACCAACACCGAACATTTTATCCCCGCGAATGACTCGATGGTCAGAATTCCTAGCAGCCTACTCGTATACTCTAACACATCGCCCTGGGAAACAAATCTCCCATGCAGACGCTTTGAGCAGAACTCCGCTACCAATTATAGAGGAAGACCCGGCACCAACGATGACCACCTTGCAGATAGAGACATGCCCAAATCTGCCCATATCTGCAAATGATGTCGCCAGAGCCACCGCAAAGGACCCACTGACTGCCCGTGTACTGAACTGGGTAGGTAAAGGCTGGCCGGAAAACCAAAAAACTGAGAACTTTAAGCCTTTCGGGACCAAAAAAACTGAACTTTCAATTCAAAAGGGTTGTTTGTTATGGGGTGATCGGGTTGTTATCCCCTCCAAATTACAAACGAGGGTACTCAATATGCTTCACGAAGGCCACCCTGGAATTGTTAAAATGAAAAGCCTTGCTAGAAGCTATATCTGGTGGCCGGGTATAGATAGGGACATCGAATACTGGGTAAATTCGTGTAACAAATGCCAAAGAAATAGGCCTTCCCCGCCACAAGCACCCATAAGGGACTGGGAAACCCCAAGAGGCCCCTGGTCACGAATCCACATCGACTTTGCGGGTCCGACTAAGGGACATACTTTCCTCATTGTCGTAGATGCATACTCAAATTGGCTAGAGGTTAAAATTATGCCATCTACAACAACTGAAACCCTTATGAAACAACTGGACAAACTCTTTGTGACCCATGGCCTGCCGGACGTCCTAGGGTCCGACAACGGGCCACAGTTAACGAGCATTCAATTCGAACAATACCTAGCCTCCCTAGGTATCAGACATGCCCTAACCACGCCGTCCCACCCGGCTGCGAACGGCAGGGCAGAGAGAATGGTTAGATTTACAAAAGAAGGGTTAGAAAGAATGGACATTGGGGATGTCCAAGATAAAATAAATCGCCTGCTCACCCTTCAGCATATCACACCCAGTACCATAACAAACAAAAGTCCGGCGGAACTACTAACGGGGAGAAAACTAAGGTCGCAACTAGACAGATTGCATCCAAACTATACACCAGAAACCCCCCCCCCACTCCTCCACCTGTTTCAGGACATTTGAAATAAGCGACCTAGTCTATGCAAAAAATTTTACCGGGGACCCATTATGGCTACCAGGAACAATCACACAAATTACAGGCCCCCGGTCCTACCGACTAACCATAGACGACGGCAGGGAATGGAAGCGTTACATAGACCAGCTTCGTTCCCGAAACATCGAAAGAAGTATAAACACAAAACCACAAATATAAAAAAACGACGAAAACCAAACCAAAGAGGGGGGGAAATACGAGAAAATAATAAAGAACCGTTAAAATTAAATACAGAATACAATAGCAATCAAAAAGAGCATAAAAGAGACTTACAGTTAGAAGACAATCGTGGGGAAAGAACAGACGAAGGGGCCAGCCAGGCCAGCTCAACCTGCCCAGAGAGACCAGGAGGGAGCGGCAACACCACCGGCCTAAGAAATCTAGGCGGCAGTAAAATGGCTGACTCACCCTTCCAGGCGGTTCCATGGGAAAGAACAAGAGAGACAGCAACCCCATCCAAACCGGTCGAAGTCTTCAACAGGAATGAACCGTGCAAGTCCAGTCGAGTCAAAAGAAGCCCCACCTACCTGCGCGACTACGTCACCATGTAGGACTAAGCCAAGAGGGGAGGGGTGTTCTGTATAAAGAATAGTGGACTCCTAAATACAGGTTTCTGATTGGCGAAAGAACTTGAATGAGGATTGGATCAAAAGGAACCAATCCACATAGCTGCTCGAAGGCGGCAAATATTAAATACCTGTCATTGGCTACAAGCCGGCAGAGAAAAACCTATAAAAGGCTGCCGCAGCTTGAGCCAATGTTCCGTTTTTCAACTGTGTTATAAAATAAAGACTTTGTTGTTGGAACCCGGTCTACCTCGCGTTTTTCCGGATGGAACGTAGGTCACATAGTATTCCTGCTCTTTTAACTTCCAGCTTCTCATAGCTTTTGATCTGGCTGTTTATTTCCTCCCCGTAGATGTCAGATATTTGTTTTTTTAAGCTTTCGCGGGTACTTACAGGTGTGCTGTTCAGCTTCCTTCGGGTATTATTCCACGTCATTGTAGTTGTGCTTTTAAAGATGTAGCAACGTTTCAGCAGAATCTCATCTGCCATCATCAGGCTTCTGTATGGATGTGGGTCTCACAGCTTTTGGTTTCAAATTCGAGGCTGGCCTATTCTGATTGGCTGGGAGTTTTGGTCTGTGTTCACTGGACTTGGAGTTTGATTGATCGGTGTTTCTGGTTTCTTCTGTCTGTTTTGTGGCTTTGATTGGCTGGCAACACTCTGTTCCTGTGTTGGAGGCTTTCAGTGCAGCTTGGCTTCGTGTGAAAGGACGGCTGCTATCCATTAGGAAGCCAGGTTTCACCTGGGTGCCTGGTGGGGGGGTGTTTGAGTTGGAGGCATCAGAGGGAGTCTTTTTGTGCTCAGGTGTTTGCTTGGTTTGTGGTGTGGAGATCTTTCTATTTGAGAGTGCAGGCTTCCAAATGATTGACAGTCTGCTGGAATCGTCTCTTCTATTCATGCTTTCAGGTCTTTTTTCAATCTCTATGGCTTCTCTGATGATTCTGTGGCTGGGGTTTTCTATAGTGACTAGGGTTTTAGTGCCATTGAAGTTGATGTTGTGACCTGTGGTTTTCATGTGTTGGACTAGTGAGGAGGTGTGTTCCAGCTTTTTTACTGCATTTTTGTGTTCATGTGTCTTGTCTGCCAGGCGTTTGGTTCTGGTAATTAGTGTTTTAGCCACGGAATTTATCTGTGCTGGGTGGTGGTGGGATTGGGCATTGAGGTAGCGGTTGGTGTGTGTTTTCTTCTGGTATACGGTGTGTCCCAGTGTGCCATCTGTTCTTTTGTAGATTAGTACATCTAGGAATGGTAGTTGTTTGTTTATTTCCGTTTCCATGGTGAACTAGATGAACTAATCTACAAAAGAACAGATGGCACACTGGGACACACCATATACCAGAAGAAAACACATACCAACCGCTACCTCAACGCCCAATCCCACCACCACCCAGCACAGATAAATTCCGTCGCGAAAACACTAATTACCAGAACCAAACGCCTGGCAGACAAGACACATGTAAAGACTGAACTATGCACCCTGACTAAAGTATTGACAGCCAACGGCTTCCACAAAAACAAAATCACCAACTTGATCCACAAAAACACACAAAGACATAACAGAGACCTAGAAGATCAACAGACCTATGGAACAGCTGTCTTGCCCTACATAAGAGCTACTACAGATAAAATCAGTAAGATACTACACAGGCATCACATCAAAACTGCCTTCAAAACAGACAAAAAAATAGCAGCCATCCTTAGAAACCCCAAAGACAAAATTGACCTGGAAAACCAAGGCATATACGAAGTTCCCTGTACATCATGCCCGGCCACATACATTGGACAGACCAATAGAAGAATAAGTGTCCGCCTAGATGAACACAAAAATGCAGTAAAAAAGCTGGAACACACCTCCTCACTAGTCCAACACATGAAAACCACAGGTCACAACATCAACTTCAATGGCACTAAAACCCTAGTCCCTGTAGAAAACCTGAGCCACAGAATCATCAGAGAAGCCATAGATATTGAAAAAAGACTTGAAAACATGAATAGAAGAAATGATTCCAGCAGACTGTCAATCATTTGGAAGCCTGCACTCTCAAATAGAAAGATCTCCACACCACAAACCAAGCAAACACCTGAGCACAAACAGACTCCCTCTGATGCCTCCAACTCAAACTCCCCCCCCACCAGGCACCCAGGTGAAACCTGGCTTCCTAATGGATAGCAGCCATCCTTTCACACGAAGCCAAGCTGCATTGAAAGCCTCCAACACAGGAACAGAGTGTTGCCAGCCAATCAAAGCCACAAAACAGACAGAAGAAACCAGAAACACCAATCAAACAAACTCCAAGTCCAGTGAACACAGACCTAGACTCCCAGCCAATCAGAATAGGCCAGCCTCAAATTTGAAACCAGAGGCTGTGAGACCCACATCCATACAGAAGCCTGATGATGGCAGATGAGATTCTGCTGAAACGTTGCTACAACTTTAACAGCACTACAATGACGTGGGATAGTACCCTAGGGAAGCTGAACAGCATACATGTAAGTACCCGCGAAAGGTTAAAAAAACAAATATATATATATATATATATATATATATACACACACACATATATATAATTTTATATAATTGAGTTCATTTTATATATATATATATATTATATATATATATTTCACTACTACAATTATAACAAATCTTCTTGTGCCCTTTATTGTTTAATCGATATTTGATCTATCCATTCATACCAGCAGTTTCAGCTGTCATAATACATTGATGTGTCTTTTCCTTTTAATGCCAAAGTTAATTTGTCCATCTCTGTACAACTTGATATTTTTTGTTGATATTTTTTGATATCAACAAAAATATCAACTTATTCAAATTAACTTTTGAATAATCATTTCCTTTGATGGAATACGAGGTTGTTTCCAACATTGTGCAAAAGCTATTCTGGCCACTGTCAAAATATGTACTATTGTATACTTCACTTTTGGGGGGAATTTTTTTATTAAATATCCCTAATAGAAAGAGTTCTGGTTTGAATTCGATCTGTTCTATTGTCATTTCCTCCAACCATTTTCTAATTTTCTGTCAATATTTTTGAGTCTCTGTACAAGACCACCACATATGGGAGAATGTTCCTTCCTTTTTTTTGCATTTCTAGCAATTCGGACTCATGTTGGGGTGCATCTTTGCCAATCTCGAGGGGGGAAGATGCCATTTGTAAAACAGTTCTATTCAGATATTTACTATTAATCCACTGACCCTTCAAATGTGCCAAGCTATCAGTTCCATCAATTACTATGTTTTCTGGGAATGATGGGAGTTGTGATCTAATAGTTAGCTAGACACCAGTTTGTTGGAATGGCAAATACTTAGACTTATGTACTGCTTCACAGTGCTTTATAGTCCTCTCTAAGTGCTTTTACAGAGTCAGCCTATTGTCCCCAATAATCTGAGTCCTCATTGTACCAACCTCAAAAGGATGGAGGGCTGAATCAGCACTGAGCCAGTGAGACCCAAACTGTCAAACTGCAGGCAGCCAGTGATCAGCAGAAGTATCCTGCAGGATTGCATTCTCGCCACTGAGCCACCGCAACTCAATGCTCTGCTTGATAGCTGGCAACCAGTACTATGTAGCACAATGGGATGGAGGTGAGCCAGTTTTTGTGCAAGTCCTTCTCAGGTCCATACCATCAGCAACATCACCATACCTGAATTAATCTTCTTGTGCGATATCTTCTAGTTTTAGCAAAAGATCAAACAAACACAATTCTGATAAAGTGGTAACCTCATTAATAATATGCTAGATATATAACTATTTACACTTTAAACATTATTATTTGCTGTGACACTCCTAAACACCAGGACTAAAGCCAAGCTGCCAAGCAGACAAACAGTGTGAGTTATGAGGTGGGCAATTCCAGTTCCAATCTCATATTGTCCAAATTCACCAACAGAACAGACATATCTGAAGAAAGGGTAGAGGTTTTTTTCTTTTTAGCAATAGTTGAATGAAGATACCTGACCTGTGACATTGCAAAGTTCAAACCAAATATGATGTGAAGTCATGGAATTCCCCTATCCCAACAATCACAGGTAATGTCTGTTGGGAGTGTAGATCCAAAAAGATGACAGAGGAGGGTGTTAATTGTCTTTGCACTCTCAAGTCCACAATTCTTTTATTTCAGATGTCCAAGTGCACTCCCTCTTTCTCAAATACAAGTAGTCCTCAACTTAAAACCATTTTTAAGCCATTAATGATTGTTTGAAGTGTTCTGTATATAAATAATAGAATCCAAATAACCCATTCTGATTGGTCACTAAAAACTAATGGGGATAGGTTCAAAAAGAACCAATCCCCAAAGTCGCACAAAGGCGGCAAAATCAAATGAATGTCATTGGCTACAAGCTGGCAGACAGAAAAGTATAAAAGGGCTGTCGCGGCTTGAGCCAATGTTCCGTTTTGCAACTGTACTATAAATAAAGACTTGTTGTTGGAACCCGGCCTACCTCGCGTTTTTCCGGACGGAACACTGGCGATGAGGGTGGGATCGTCCTAAATGCGAGATGGAGCACGCGGTGACAGACAAGCCAGACAAAGAGAAATGGCCGGAAACAATGCGCCGCCCGCACCCTTCAACCCCAATGAAGAAGATTGGGAATCTTACGTAGACAGTTTCCAGATGTACCTAGAGAGCAATGAGATGGAGGAAATCTCAGACCAACGAAAAAGAGCCGTCTTCTTGACACACTGTGGGCCCACGATTTTTAAAATGGCCAAGGTTTTGGCAAAGCCCCGAGATGACGTGGACCGAGCTCCAAAGAACATTAAAGGCCCACTATGCACCAGTAGTGTCAAACTTGATAAAGTGGCATGAGTTTTATCAGAGAGACCAGAAAGAAGGCGAAACCATCGCTGGTTTTGTAGCCGCACTACGCCAAATAGGGGGAGCGTGCGAGTTTCTTAACTTAGATGAAGTGATGTGGGATCAAGTGATATTGGGGTTAAGAGACTCAACCATACAGAGCAAGCTACTGAACAAATCCAAAATATCAGTAGCCGAAGCTATTGCAGAAGCCTCGGCTGCTGAAGCCGCCAAAAAATCGGCAGATAAGATGAAACAAATGAATGCAAGTAATGATGAAAAAAGCCCGGCCAGAGGAAAAAAACAACCTCCCACAACCACGCATTACGAAGAACTCGAAGAGACATCAGAATCCGGGGAGGAAGATGATGAAATCCACCGCCTATACGCTAACAAGAAAGGGCGCGAAAATAGAAATCGGCGGGAATGCGCTGGCTGCGGGGGAAACCATCCCCGAGCCGATTGCAGATTCCTCGATGCCATTTGCAGAGCATGCAAGAAAAGGGGGCATATCGAGAAAGTCTGCAGAAACAAAAAGAATTACAGCCCAAAGAGACGAAACGACTCCCCAGCAAAGCCTGAGCCAAGACTCTCCAAGAGAAAGTGGCAGTGAAACAGGCAAGCCACTAACCAGGAGAAAGCATACCAAACTTTCACTATCGGAAGCGCTCAGATGAAAAGCGGGAAGAAAGTAAAAATAGTTGTAAAAATCGAAGACAGCCCCTGCGAGATGGAAGTTGATTCTGGATTGTTCCTATCCATAGTGTCGTGGGACACCCTCAAAAAACTAATTCCTGACATCAGAATAAAGGAACTCCAGAAACAAAAACTAACCCTCAAAGATTATCAGGGAAACCGAATTCCTGTAATCGGCCTGGGACATTTTTGAATCACTTACAGGCAACATGTCACAGTACTACCACTAACAATAGTTGACCGAGATCGACCAAGCCTCCTGGGTATCGAATGGTTTGCACCATTGGGCATCGGGATGACCGGAGTAGACCAGGTGGCCGCAACTGACTGGGAAGAAGACCTGATCTGAGAATTCCAGGACGTCTTCGATGGCTCCCTAGGCAGGTATCGGGGAACCCCCATTTCGTTTAGTTTAGACCCACAGATAACCCCTAAAAGACTAACGGCCAGATGGGTCCCTTTTGCTTTAAAAGAAAAAATGGAGGAACAACTAAATAAATTGATAGATCAAGGGGTTTTAGAACCGGTCGACCATGCTAAATGGGAAACACCAATTGTGACACCAATTAAGCCAGACGGCTCGGTTCGAATCTGTGGTGACTACAAGGCTACCCTGAACCACGTGTTGCAACAGAGCGCGTACCCGGTGCCAGTTGTGCAACACCTACTGCACTCTCTTGGGGGAGGAAAGGTTTTCGCCAAACTAGACCTGGCACAGGCATACCAACAGCTCCCAGTAGACCCCTTAACGGCAGAAGCACAAACAAAAGTGACTCACAAAGGGGCATTCAAATGTAACAGACTCCAATTTGGAGTAAGCGTAGCCCCAGGCGTTTTCCAGAGCCTCATGGAACGCCTGTTAAATGGCATAAGAGGGGTTGTGCCATACTTTGACGATGTCCTAATTTCAGCCAAAGATGCAACACAACTAAAGAAAAGACTTAAAGAGGTCCTAAATAAATTCAGAGAATCTGGCCTTAAAGTAAAGAAAAAAAAGTGCTGCCTAATGACTGATCGCGTCAAGTTCTTAGGATATTTAATTGAAGGAGAGGGCATACACCCCACCAAAAAAAAAATAAGAGGTATAAAAGACGCACCAGAACCAAAGAATAAAACTGAGCTGCAGGCATTTTTGGGACTGATAAACTTTTATAATGTGTTCCTACCCCAAAAAGCCACAATAGCAGAACCATTGCATCGATTACTGGGCAAGAAAACAATTTGGACATGGGGGCTTAGAGAAAAAAAAAGCTTCCAAGGAATAAAAGACTTATTAACATCAAACACCGTTCTTATCTAGTTTAGCAACACACTGCCATTGACGGTGACCTGCGACGCCTCACCATTCGGAGTCGGTGCCATCCTGAGCCACCAATTTCCTGATGGGAGAGAGGCACCCGTCGCATACTATTCTGAGACCCTGTCCAAAGCCGAGCGTAATTACAGCCAGTTGGACAGAGAAGCTCTAGCAATTGTCGCCGGAGTGAAACGCTTCCACGAGTACCTATATGGAAGAACTTTTCAAATCGTAACAGATCACAAACCGCTACTAGGAATTTTGGCGGGAAACAAACCTACACCGAATATTCTGTCCCCACGAATGACTAGATGGTCAGAGTTCCTGGCAGCCTATTCCTATACTCTGACACATCGCCCAGGGAAACAAATTTCCCATGCAGACGCTTTGAGCAGAGCACCATTGCCATCAACAGAGGAAGACCCGGCACCAACGATGACAGCATTGCAGATAGAGACTTGCCCCGATCTACCCATATCTGCGAATGATGTCGCCAGAGCCACCGCAAAAGACCCATTGACTGCCCGCGTACTTAACTGGGTAGGTAAAGGCTGGCCGGAAAACCAAAAAACTGAGAACTTTAAACCTTTCCGGATCAGACAAACTGAACTCTCAATCCAAAAAGGTTGTTTATTGTGGGGTAATCGGGTAATTATTCCTAACAAATTACAAACCAAAGTACTGGGTATGCTTCACAAAGGCCACCCAGGGATAGTTAAAATGAAAAGCCTTGCTAGAAGCTACGTTTGGTGGCCGGGTATAGATAGAGACATCGAATACTGGGTAAACACGTGCAATAAATGCCAAAGAATCAGGCCGTCCCCGCCAAAAGCACCCATAAGAGACTGGGAAACCCCAAGAGGCCCCTGGTCATGAATCCACATTGATTTTGCGGGTCCTACCAAGGGGCATACATTTCTGATTGTCGTGGATGCATACTCTAATTGGCTGGAGGTAAAAATTATGCCATCTACGACAACAGAAACCGTTATAAAACAACTTGACAAACTCTTTGCAACCCATGGCCTACCGGACATCCTAGTGTCCGACAACGGGCCACAATTAACCAGTCTCCAATTCGAGCAATACCTAGCCTCCCTAGGTATAAGACATACCCTAACCACGCCGGCCCATTCGGCTGCAAACGGTAGGGCAAAGAGAATGGTCAGGTTTACCAAGGAGGGTTTAGAAAAAATAGACACTGGGGATGTCCAAAATAAAATAAATCAATTACTCACCCTCCAACATATCACACCCAGTACTACAACCAACAAAACCCCAGCAGAATTACTGATGGGAAGGAAACTAAGGTCGCATCTAGATAGATTGCACCCAAATTTCACACCAGAAAACCCCCCCGACTCCTCTACCCGATGCAGGACCTTTGCAATAGGCGACTTAGCTTATGCTAAAAATTTTACTGGGGACCCATTATGGCTACCCGGACAAATTACACAAATAACAGGTCCCAAATCCTACCGACTAACGGTAGATGACGGCAGGGAATGGAAGCGGCACATAGACCAGCTTCGCTCCCAAAACATAGAACGAAATGCAAACACAGAACCGCACATAGAAAAACACGACGAAATTCAAACCAAAGGGGGGGGGGAAATGTGAGAAATCAATAAAGAACCATTTAAATTAAACTCCGAAAACAATAACAATCAAAAAGAGCAAATAAAAGACTCACTGTTTGAAGAAAGTTGCAAGAAGAGTCCATTCGAAGGGGCCAGCCAGGCCAGCTTGACCTGCCCGGAGGAAACAGGAGGGAGCGGCAAAACCGCCAGCCTAAGAAACTCAGGCGGCAGTAAAATGGCTGACTCACCCTTCCAGACAGTTCCATGGAGAAGGACGGAAGACACAGCAACCCCATCCGAACCGGTCGAAGTCTCCAACAATAATGAACCGCGCAAGTCCAGTCGAGTCAAGAGAAGCCCCACCTACCTGTGCGACTACGTCACCACGTAGGACTGAACTAAGAGGGGAGGGGTGTTCTGTATATAAATAGTAGAATCCAAATAACCCATTCTGATTGGTCACTAAAAACTAATGGGGATAGGTTCAAAAAGAACCAATCCCCAAAGTCGCACAAAGGCGGCAAAATCAAATGAATGTTATTGGCTACAAGCCGGCAGACAGAAAAGTATAAAAGGGCTGTCGCGGCTTGAGCCAATGTTCCGTTTTGCAACTGTACTATAAATAAAGACTTGTTGTTGGAACCCGGCCTACCTCGCGTTTTTCCGGACGGAACATGAAATTACAACAGCACTGAAAAAAGTTACTCAGGAACATTTTTCACACTTACAACCATTGCAGCATCCCCATTGTCACTGATCAAAATTTGAATGCTTGGTAATTGGCTTGTCCCTTTTTCAAGAGACAATTGGGCTTTCTGGTTTTTCTTTGAAGATGTTTTGCTTCTCATCTGAGAAGGTTCTTCTGCTTTTCTTTGAAGACGTTTGCTTCTATCTGAGAAGCTTCCTTCTTTGAAGAAATGTCTTCAAAGAAAAACAAGAAAGTCCAGTTGCCTCTTGAAAAAGCATCTTTGGGACAACCATGACCTGTATGACTGACAATCTCTATAGACATTTGGTAACTGGCTTGTATTTATGATGATTGCAGTGTCTTGAGGCCTTTTGATGATCTTCTGACAAGCAAAATCAATGAGGAAGTGAGATTCACTTAACAACATGTTACTAAGTTTACAATTGCAGTGATTGACTTAACCACTGTGACAAGAAAGGTCATAAAATGGGCAGCTGCTAACCTTACAGGATACCATATCAGTAAAGACTAGGAAACACCACTGTTGCATTTACTACAATATCCAAATTTGTGAGGAAGGTTATAGCATGGCTAGGGAATATTATCAAACCACACTAATATACTGACTGACATACTTAGAAGTACTGGTATAAAGCAAGACATTACATCAAAAAATTCTGCATAAACCAGTGTGAAAGGAGAAAAATTCTCAATCCCAGGCACAATAAACCAACAGGACATTTTTTTCCAAAGTGATCTGGGTCAGCATTTTCTCCAATTAACCAAAGTCACCACTACCTGTTTCACTTCTGAGCTAAACACATAGCATGCAATGCAGTTGTCATGTTATGTCTATCAATGGAATTGCATTACTGCTCATGAAAACCACATCCATTTTTCAAAATGTTAAACCATAGTCATCTTTTCAGTATACTATTTATATGTGTCATGGAAGGCATTCATTTAATGGAATAATGAAAACCTGTATAAGTGGGCCAGTTTGTGTGCAAGTCCTTCTCAGGTCCACACCATCAGCAACATCATCATGCCTGAATTAATCTTCCTGTGCGATATCTTCTAATTTTAGCAAAAGATCAACAAACACAATTCTTATAAAGAATAATGAAAACCTGTAAGTATTTAAATACAAAGTTCTATTTAACTTACGGGTTATCTGAAATGGTTGGTGGACAAGCTTTAAACAAAGTAGAATTGTTTCTAAAATTCTAAAATTGTTTTAAAAAATGCAGTTTTCCTTACCACACTTTCCTATAATTTTCTATATACTGCTGTAAAAGTCACTTGATGTTTCTGCAACTATAAATTATTGAGTATAACATTTTTAAAAGAAAGATTTATATAAACAGAAATAAGCAGCTACATCTAGGAAGCTTTAACTTATGCTCAAGGCAGCTACAATATCTCTGTGAGTGTTTAAATTTTTCCAACACTTAGAAAGGGTTTTTTTTTTAAAAAGGGCCCTTGTCTAAAAGACACAGGGAAATGATGATAGTAGGAGATAATTAATCTGTGCATTTCTAAATATATATTATAAACAGCAACCAGAGAAAAACCATGAGAAGTTTTAAGGAAACAAGATAACTTGTTTTAACCCACCCACTTTATATTGTACATAAATGACCTTTGCAATCACCTTATAAGCAACTGCGTCCTCTTTGCGGATGACGAAAAATATTCAACACCATCAACAATGCTACTATGCTTCAAAGCAACTTTGATTATGTGTCAGAATGGTCAAACATCTCCAAATCTCAACCAATAGATGCTCTGTCCTACACATTGGTAAAAAAAATCAGTGCACCAAATACAAACTAGGTGGATATGACCTCATTGATGATCCTCACTCTGTTAAGGACCTTGGAGTTCTCACATCAAATGACCTAAGTGCCAGAGCTCACTGTAACAGCATTGCCAAAAAGGCATTAAGAGTTGTAAATCTAATCTTACAAAGCTTCTCCTCCGGAAATATTGAATTGCTAACTAGAGCATACAAAACTTTTGTCAGACCAGTACTCGAATACAGCTCATCAGTCTGGAATCCACACTGCATATCGGACATTAATACAATTGAGTATTTCACAAGAAGTGTACTATACTCCTCTGCTCACAGCAGAATATCTTATATCACCAGGCTTGAAATTTTGGGCTTGGACAACCTTGAACTACGCCGCCTACGGTTAGACTTAAGCGTAGCACACAAAATTATCTGCTACAATGTCCTACCAGTCAATGACTACTTCAGCTTCAACCACAACAATACAAGAGCACACAACAGATACAAACTCAATGTAAACTGCTTCAAACTCAATTAGAGAAAGTATGACTTCAGCAACAGAGTGGTCAATGCCTGGAATGCACTACCTGACTCTGTTGTTACATCTTTTAGTCCCCACTCCTTTAACCTCAAACTATCCATTATTGACCTCACCCCATTCCTCAGAGGTCTGTAAGGGGCATGCATAAGTGCACCATCATGCCTACCATCACTGCCCTATTGTCCCCATTTATTCGTACCTATTTCATGTATTTGCACTCATATTTATACCTATTATCTTGTAAGCAATTGACAAATCAAAAAATAAAACTTCTGCTCAGCGAGAAAAAAACCAAACATCATTAGCCAGACTCATTCAAACTCTTCCATTTTGTCTGTTAAAAGAATAAAGGAAGGAACTTAGAGCATATATATGACATGTGACATTTTTGCATGAAATATGAATAAAATCTTTGTTTGTTTAAAAACTTAGAAGATAGTTACAGAAAAATGAAACCTGTATTGGTTTGGTACCATCCTCAGTTGCAGAACATATCTGCTTCAATATGACGTTCAGGCTGAAATACATTTTGTAGGCTTCAGGCAGATTTCCAGTTGATGATGTCACTGAAATTTAACTGCAAAAATAACATAATTGGTCCAATTTGGCAATATCTTTTTAGAAAGGAGGAATATTCCAATCCTGGCTTTAAACCCCCCTCCCCCCCCGAAATAGCCATGCCCACACATCACTTTGGACTGTCTTTTGTAAGTGACTGAAAATGTTGGGAGGCTGAATTGTGGCCTTCAGTTTTGATGGGAATGATTTCTTTGATGGAATAAAACATGACACAATACACAAAAGAAAGCCCTATATTACCATGTACACTACTTACTTACTGATTGTGTCTCACACTAGAAACAACTCAGTACAACTCTGTTTCCATCTCTGCAGATAAAGAATAACAGAATAATAGCATAGCAGAGTTGGAAGAGACTTCAGAGATCTAGTCCAGGACTGTCAAACTCCGGCCCATGGGCTGGATGCATCACACTTTAGCCACACCCACACCTGGTTTAGTGAAGGCAAAAAAAGTCATGATACATCCCATGATGCCACCATGATGACATAGTTTGACACCCCTGTTCTAGTCCAACCCTCTGCTCAAGCAGAAAACCTATAACATTTCAAACAAACTGTAACATTTCAACCAAAATTCCTAGCAATTTTGAGAAGAAGTTAGGACTGTGAGGTGGTGACTAATTATTAATGAAAGCTTGAACTGAAATTAAATGCCATCTTTTTGTTATATGAGAATTGTTCCTTCCAATCCACTGATCATCGTACTTCACTTTTTATGCTCTTTCTTCAACTTTTTAATATCCTGTTTAAGGCACACGATGATCAGAACTGTTTATAGTATTGTTAAATATGTGTTAGAAGTATGCAACTTGGCATGTCACATGTATGCAACCCCCACAATCTCTTGACACTGGGTATCCTCACTAGGCCTGGTCCCACTGCACTTACGGATGCAAAGAGGATGTAAAATGTTAAAAAAAGCTTGCCATCCATTGGAAAACGCTATGCATCCATTGTATACTCATTGCATACGTGTTTCATACGCTCTATCCGTTGAGCATCCTTCCACTGTGATTTCATCCGCGCAAGAAGTTTTGAGTTGCACAAAACTTTTTGAATGGATGAACTTTCTGCCGTGTACAATATAAATCCGCAACATACGAGCAACAAATGTTCTATGTCCATTTATCATCCGTTAAGCATCCGCTGTATCCTCTCTGCATCCTTTAGGCATCCTCGCAACTCACATCCGCTGCAGCTGAAAACGGAAAGAGGGAGGAAAGAAAAGGTACATGAAACATCTATACATCGTTAGTAGCACGGAAATAGAAAGGATGCACAGTGAACGGTTTGCATCCGATATATATCCATTCCCTTTCTTTCCTTCAGGTGTATGGGATGCATCCGCTTCATCCGCTATGCGTCAGCTACGAAATTCTCCCCTGTAACCCCTTCAGAAGTGTCATCCGCTTCCATCCGCTAGGCTTCCTATGAACATCCGTTTAACATCCCCGTTACATACTACCCACGTCCGTTCTTTTCTGTTCTTTTCCGTTCTGTCTATGCAAATTTTCACCACTTTTTGGAGCGGATGACAACGGATGGAGCTACCCCGAAATTTTGCTCATCCGCTGTGTCCTTTATGCATACGTTTTGCATCCGTTGGCCAGTGGGACCAGGCCTTAAGGTGTTTGGAAGTCCATGATTTGCACTTACAGTATAAGTAGTTTTATTTTCTACTCCTTTTCTCATGGTACTCAGTTTGGAATTTATCATGTTCACTGTGGCCATACATTGAGTTAATGTTATTGTTGAATAATTAACAATTACAAGACAGCATTTTTGCTACAGTGCACACAGAATTGAATTGCTGCTACATGTTTTGTTGGTAGTTGTCCTGAACAGTGATACAGAAACATCAACTGTTATAGTACTTAGCTGTTGGCATGTTGATGGATGTAGGCTAAACTATGTGACACCCTTGCTATCTACACAGATTACCAGCAGCTGCTATCAGAATATTATATACAGTTTAGTTTCCCTTAATCTCTCAAAGAGATATACAGATGTTACATTGTCATGTCCACATGTTTTACATGACATTTGCCCTCTCCTCTTGGAGGGGAGTGAATTTCTGTATTTTTATACAAAGTATATATCCTACATAGTATTTTCAGTATTTCCAGTATTTTTTTGGTAGTCAGTGTAACAGATTGCCACTGTCTTCCTGTGCTCAGCTTAAAAATTATGTTCTGCGAAGCCTTAAGCAGTTTGCTGTTTCAACCCAGTTTCTAGCAAAGTTCTTAATTATTAGTTGCAGCATTAATAGATCATTGAGAGCCAGGAATTAGGCCTCTCTCTTTGCAGGCTTTAGAACAGTCTGAAGGAAAGTGTTCTAGTGTGTTTCACTTTGATATTTATGTTTGATTTCAGGCTTTTTTTTTTTTTTGGGGGGGGGGGGTTCATTGCTTTACCATTTCTGTATTATTATTAATTTTATTAAACTTAACCTTGAAAGCTACTTTAAAAGGAATCTTTGGATTAATGGGTTGCAGATAACATTTTTATTGCCTCAATTGTTTTTATAGTTTTAGAACTATAAACTTCCAGGAGTCACTGGCATTGATGGATGGCTTATATAAGTTAATTGATTAACTAACTAAATAAATAAAGCTAGATAGGTGGGTAGCTAGGTAGATAGATAGATGCAAACAGGCCCAAATAGCGTTATTTTTGTTCTGACTGCATTGTTATCCATATCAATATATGTTTATGGCAAACAGCTTTGAGTTTGTAAGGAGATATAAATAAGCAATATAACATTATTTTAGAAGTGAATGGATTTTTGAAAAGCCTGTGCCTGTACCATACTACTCAGCAATATCCACCACCAACTCTCTGCTGGCATAAACTGGATACTTATTGATTCTTCCCACCTGAGAGGCAGGCATCCAATTTAATATTCAAAGTATGTAAATCAGGCCTTATAGGCAGCTATGGGGACCAATGGATGCAAAGTAGATCCCTCTATGCTGTAAGTACTTCCAGAAGGTCTCAGTAGTCCTATTATCTTCCTTCCAAACACAATATACTCAGTCTATATAGAGTTGCATTGGCTTTATCCACAGTGTTGCACTGGGCATATCTCTCTCCCCCCCCCCCCGTCCCAATCTGATTTTCTAATTTCACTACTTTTTCTAAGTCTCGACAGATGTTTCGAAATGCTGGATGCCAACAGGATGTGAAGTGTCTTGACGGCATTTCCTCATGTGTTAAATCTCTGAAGAGTTTTCTCTCTGCACACTTTATTAGGAGCCATTAAGTATGAAAACAAACTTGTGCATTAGGCTTTGATGCAGGCTTCCTGTAATTTATTCCTGCTGCTTATGGCAAGGGCTGAATTCCTACCTGATTGTTATTAGCTCCCAAATATTTATATCGCTGGAGATAATCAATGCTTATCACGGTCAATACAGATGTTACAAGTTCCTCCAAGAAAGGCATTGTCAGCATAATAACATTTTAATTATTGCAGCATATGTTTTCAAATGGATTGCTTGTAAAGAAACACACTATGCCTATAATGAATAGGCAACGGGAAAGTGATATTGTACATGTAAATTATAGCTTTCCCCAGCAAAGATTCAGAATTGTAATACAACCTCTTCTGGAGGCATTAATGCCTGCCTTCATTAATTTAAATCATGAAAGAAGGCATTAATGCTTTTGGAATAGGTTTCTGAATCTTTGCTGGGGTAAAGCTATAATTTACATGTGCAATAGTACACGTGCCTTGTAGTCTTCTATCTCATGCCACCTTTTGGGATGACCCAGTAGTGGGATTCAATTTTTTTTTATACCAGTTCTGTGGGCGTGGCATGGCTTGGTGGGCATGGCACTGGGAAAGGATACTGCAAAATCCCCATTCCCTCCCCACCTGCTTTCGAGCTCTGTTCCCCTGTACAGGCCAACAGAAGAAGACCCAGGTGATCAGCTGGGATTCAGGAGGCAGAGAATAGATGGGGCAATGGCAACCAGAGGTGGTATTTGCTGGTTCTCTGAATTTTCACTACCGGTTCTTCAGAACTGGTCAGAACCTCTGGGATGACCATCCCTGCCAGATACTTTTAAGTCACCACTGCATCAAGCAATTCTTCCTTGGGGAGAATTGGGAGTTTTAGAGCAGGACTAACTTGTACTATTCCACATTTTTTTCATACAGTTTGACTCAGAACTTAATATATGACTATTTCTGGAAGAAAGGGAGGCGGTATTGATGGGAAGAGGTCTAGAAAGAAAATCTCATGCCATGCCTGACCTAATAATCTCCTGATCATTCTTTGTTTTTGAAGAATTGCTTTGTAGTCATCATTTTAATGTCTTCCGCAATATATTTATTTTATTTTATTCATTTATTTCTTTTAGTTTGTCAAGCATGTATGAGAAAACAAGTATAAGTTTGAACACAGCATATAAGCATATAAGTATAAACTGGTATAAGTACATACATAATAAATGAGTACAAATAAATGGGAACAGTAGGACAGGGACATTAGGCACACTGGTGCGCTTATGCATGTCCCCTTACAGACCTCTTAGGAATGGAGTGAGGTCCATAGTATGGTATGATATGATATGAGGAAGGAGTTCTTGATTTCCTCTGATCAGCTAAGGATAAGTAAGTCCAGGCTTCTTTAAATGTAAACATTTCTGCGTCTTATCCTTCTATTTATAATACTTACATTTTGTGTGATTGTAGTGAATATTAACTTTATGTAATATTATGAAGTCCAAAGGGTCCCTTGTATGCCTAGAGGTTTTTAATTAGATTAGATAAGATTGTTGGATTCTTTTTAGCCCACATTTATTACTTTTATAAATAACTCAAGATGGTGAATAATAAATTCTTCTTCATCCTCCTATTTTCCCCACAACAATAACCCTGTTAGGTGTGTTGGGCTGAGAGAGAGTAATTGGCCAAAAATCACCTAGTCAGTTAGCAAAAGGAGCACAATAAAAGAGTTAGAATTCAGAAAAGTGAAGAGCTCCAATCTTACTGAGATATAAATAGTCTGGGGAAGAGAGGGAGGGTAGGAAGAGAGGGAGAGAGAGAGAAAGAGAGAGATAATTACAGAACAGAAATGGAAGTTAGTTTGGAAGACTTTGCCTCAGAAATTTGTGGTTTGAGTTCCAGTTTGAGTTTCTTCAGTGACAGACCGAAACTTTGTCTCTGCGAAGCTTCGATCCATGCTTGCTGCTGGAGCGCCCTGAGCCAGCTGGTTTCGGGGCTAAGCCACCCTGTAGAGGTGGTGAAGAGGGGGGAGACTGCCAATAGGGATGAGGAGAGCCGCATATCTCCTCCCCAGCTGGCCATTACTCCCTTTCCCGAAGGCGGTTGCAGCGGTGGTCAGAAATGGCCACCACAAAGAAGAACTCGACCAGAAAAGAATGTGTAGGAGGAAGATAAGAGAAAGTTTTGGTTGACTGGGTCAAACAGCAAAAGCAACAAATAAGATACCCTGGAATTGAAACTATTAAAAAACAATAACATTGTTCCCAAAGAAGATTTGTAAGCTGCAAAGGAGAGAGAAAAGGGAAAAGATTTGGTTTTCTCTTTTTCCTATACTGACAGCTAAGAGACTTAAGCAAGAAATTGGAAAAAAATCCACTTTGACATCAATAGGCATTTAATGCTGAAAATAAAAAGTCAAAGGGATAATAAAGATTTCTGGATAATTAAAAGCTTTTGAAAACAGGAAAGGAGAGAAAAAGAATAAAAGGGTAGGATCTGGAAGGGAGGAGACTGCCTGGAATTTAAAAAGAACTTACAGCAAAATCTCAACAAGACTTCCAAAAGATACATTCTAACTGAAATATCACAACAAAAACCCCAGGAAGAGAAAGTCAAAAAAGAAATAAGAAGATATAACTCGGGACTATCTGGATTACTTGATGATTTCTGGATTCTTGGTTATTGTTTTGAATGACTAAAATCAATTGGGTGGTTGTTTAAAACTGTTTAAAATGGCTCCACTTTTAGAAGAACTGAAAATGGAACTTAAAAGTGCAAATAAGATGCACAAGAAGGGAGAGGTTCTTTTGGCTTCGTATTTCAGTTTTTAGAAGTGGAGATTTGGAATTATGAGAAACAAACAAGAAATGCCTGCAGAACAAGAAGATTGCGACAAAGAAGAAGCCATCTCTAATGAACAAGTATTCTTAGATGGGAAAAAAAAAAGGAAAGGGGGGGAAAGAATAGAAAGTTTAAGATTGGGAAAAACAACTCAAAAAAAAAAAAGAGTGAAAAATAAGTATAAAATCAGAAAGCAACAGAAGAGGGAAATTCAGAAGAGAGAATTAGAAGTAGAGAGACAAGGGGGTAAAAAGGGGAGGGAGAAGATGAGAGGGAAGAAAGAAAGGAAAAGAAGTTACAAAGGACAGAAGCAAAATATAGAGAAACAAGGCCTATTTAAAGTTAATGGGTGAAAACTTAATGAAAAAAGGGATTCTACAAAGGTACATAAGATAGTATGGTTATATTAGAAGCAGAAATAATTTTAGAAAAAATGAAACAATGTATGATTAAAATGTCTGATAAAATAGCCATCGTAATTCAGTGGAATGCTTGTCAATAAATAAATGTAAATAAATGGAACAAAAGGTATATTTAATGATTTACAAAACATATGTGCAAAGAAATAAGGGAAAAATTAATTATGGAGATTATATATGTTTTTAAGGAAGTGTTAGGGATAACATTGTTTACCCTAACTGGTTTAGGTGAAATAATAACTATGAATCATTGTTAGTGTATGCAGCTTTAACTGTGAAATAGCAATTGTGGGAGTGGT
>BLBF01000020.1:2064479-2082033 GCA_015471245.1 Laticauda colubrina
CAGGCCAGATCTGATAACTCTAGCTCTTCCAATATTCATTGATTTATTGAGCAAATTGAAAGTGGGGGTAGAGGGGAAAGAGTAGGTAAAAAGTTTCCTGAAAGATATATGTATATATTTTTTAAATGGAAGTCAGCTTCTTCTCCTTCTCTTCTTCCTTCTTCTTTTTTTTCCTTCATTTCCCTCCTTGCTCCTTAGGCAAGCTTTCTTCCTCAGCTGCTGTCTGACAAAAAACTACCCTTGGTTTTCTTATACTAACTCAAGGTCTCAGAACTGTACTATGGAGAACTATGCAAGCTTTCAAGTTCTCCAAAATGAAACAAAAGGAGGCGGGGGGAGGGATAACCCAAAAAGTAACTGTTATTACAGTCATGGCATCTCCATCCAGTTATAGAATGTGGGAGGAATTCTGGATGATTGGGAAGTGACTTTGTGGCCACTTTCTGAACAGCAAATTGTGAGAGGGACAAAGATAAAGTTTTGTTGTTCACTTATTACCATCTGAAGACAATTATAGCTTTAGAGAAATGGAAGGATGCCATATATCAGGAGCATCTGGTGAGTCCAAGTCACAGAAGATAAAAACCCAGGGGGAGTGAGGAAAAAGGGAGAGAAAGAAAGTATATACACATGCTGGACATTTTAGTGATGGATGCCAGGAAGGATCAAGGGGAAGCATTACTCCTCCATAGACTTGGAAAGGTAAAACAGCAAAGAAAGATGTCCTAGTTTTAAAAACCTTGACCTTGGTGATAAATAAAGTATTCCTAGGCCGTAGATGCTTAGCTCTCAATTATAGTAGAAAAGGTAAATTAATTTTGAAAGGTCTTATCAATATGTGAGTCGGTCACATATGTACCTTGTATCCCTCCCTTGATAGAGTTATGATCTGTGTAAGACGCCTAGACAGACTGCACAAACTTTTCACGAGAGGGAGAAACCAGGAAAGATAGAAGCCATGGAAGGAGACAGAATGTAGAGGTAGAAGCAATGGGAGTTGCTTAGAGTACAATGGCATCAATAATGTAAATAAGTAAAACTGATTAGCTGGATATTTTCTATATTTTCAACTGATTCAGCATTAATAGCAGAGAAATCCCTCGTGTGTTCTTCCTCCTCCTTCGTGCAGATCACATGCCTTCCTCTTTTCCTGCATTGGTTTAATAAGTAATGGCAAAAAAAGAGAGAGAATCCTTTAGAATGAAGATTGGCAGTGCTTAGAATCTATAGGATGCTGAACGTCAAATGCAGAAGAAAACGTTGAAAATTGAAAGGAAGAAGGAAGTGTGTAAGAAAACATTAGAACAGTCCTAATCAGAGGAGTATTTGACAAAGGAACCAAATATATTATGATACATATATTGACAGTGGCAAGAATTGCTTTTGCATAGAATTGGAAATTAGATAGTACCCCCTCCAAAAGCATGATAATAAAGAAAGTAATGGATTGCACAGATATGACCAAACTCACACTGGAATTTCAAGACAGAGAAGATATGGAATATTATACATACGGGAAAGTGGTATAATTGGTTAGAAAGTAGAAACAAAAATTTATGTAAATATGTATATTGACTGAAATGGAAATGTTGATGTCACAGTGCTGAGAAGATTGTACATGTTTCTTTTTTAAATGTTCAAAAGTACAATAAAAACTATTTAAAATAAAAAAGTTACTCATGATTTCTCCACATAAGACTATATTATTACAGACAAGGTCTCACAAGATCATCTTGTGAGATCCCCTGAGACTTGCTTGAGTCATCAACACTTAAAGAAGCAAACTAGAATGAATTTTGATCTGTGCCATCACTCAAGGTGTTTGAAGTGCACCTACAGAAGATCTTGGATGATCCGAATTATCTTCCAATTCTTGTTCAAGCCTAATCATAGTATAGAAACTGCACTGGTTGTTCCTTTGGTACCTCATGCAAACAGAAAAGGTGGCAGGAATCTTAACCTGGTGTAAGAAACTGTGAAGTCTGATTTGAGGGGAACAGACTTGAATAAATCCTCTTGTTGGTACACAAGTTCTCTAGTTTCATATCGTTTTATCTATCACACTTGAAAGAAATGCACTTTTTTTGAAGGAGCAGCTTTGCAATTGTTGTTTGCTCCTGCTTGAGTCGTAAGTAAAAACCATGACCAGAAGACCCTTTGGTCATTTCAGTTGGCCCACCAGTTCCAACCTTTCCCAGATCAGAAAGCACTCAAGACAATGATTCATACCCTTGTCAAATATCAATTCAACTATTATTCTTCTATTTGCTATATATACATGGGGCTGTCTTTGAAGACAATCCAGAGGCTACAGCTGGCTCACAGAGCATCTACCTATTTGCTGGCAATGGCAGCTCTCTCTAAAGCCTCACAAAATAGAACTTGGTTCCTTTTACCTTAGGGACTGTCTACTCCAAGCGCAATCTGTCAACCCTACATAGTCTAGCTAGAGGAAACAACCTGAGTGGTTTGTCCCTCCCTACCTGAAGGGTTCTCAGTAAATGCTTGACCTCAGATGGCCCCCACCTGGTTATTATTTAGGAAGAGGGTGAAAATGATGCTCCCTCACAGAGTTGTTGGAAATAGAAAAAAAAATATCACTATGCAACACCAGGGATAGAAGATAATTGAATTTTGAATGTTTTTTGTGGTTTTGTCATGGTAAGCTCCAAAGGCTGGTAATTATGACCCATTGTTTGCAATCCAGCAGCTATAGGCATGTGGGGAGCAGGGAGGAAGGAAAGGGGGAAGTTCTGGAATGTGCATTATGACATTGTGAAACAAACCCTGTGATATGTGTCCAATATCAGGACTAAAGCACACAGGCCACAGTTTGTATTGTGATATCATGGTGCAGGTTGCATTGTTGGGATGGGGTGTTTTTTGTTGTTGGCCTTTCTTGTGTTTATGGCCTGTAGTGGTTATCTGTGTTACCTGCTTTTAAATCAAGAGAGGTGCTTTCTTCAGTGGCCTGGAATCATATATTCATATTTAGATGTGCAGCCCCATTGCATCCACCTATAGAATGCTAATTTACATTATTTTATGGGTGTTCCACTTCTGATAGTTTTATGGAATTACCTGAAGTGTTTGGACAACAACATCACAATATTAATAAGGATAGAATCTTTTTCTTTAATTTAATGCGCCTCAATATGTTAAAGAGCCTGGAGACTATGCTGAACAGTGGTTAAATATTTGGTTCAAAATTGGAGGAAACCAAGTTCAGGTCTACCTACAGCTACAGAAACTCAGTGGAGGTTCTGGACGACACAATTTCTCTAATGGCATCCAATGTTCCAGGGTTGTTGTTGAACAGATACTATTTATTTATACTGTTTGTTTGTTTATGAAAATTTATATGGCTTCCCAACTCACTCTTGGAGACTCCAGGTGGCTTACAAAAATAAAAACCCAATATGAAAACAATA
This sequence comes from Laticauda colubrina, assembly GCA_015471245.1. Lineage (NCBI taxonomy): Eukaryota > Metazoa > Chordata > Lepidosauria > Squamata > Elapidae > Laticauda > Laticauda colubrina. The sequence continues at coordinate 2,067,911 of BLBF01000020.1, forward strand.
ACAAGTGATAAACCCTCATTCCCTTGGTGACAACAGTCAGTCAATCAAATAAGCCACTTGATAGGCTTCATCCGACTCTAGACTCCCCCAGCCCATTGGCTGAACCAGGTCTTCAAGACCTTGTGAAAGAGTCTCAAAGTGGGGGCAAATCTTATCTTCATGGGGGTGGTGTTTCACAGGGAGGGAGCCACCACATAGAAGGCCCATCTTCTTGGTCCCACAAGATGAACTCCTTAGCTGAGGGGACCTAAGCATTCCCTGCCTCCCTGCTCTGGTGGATTGGGTAGATATGACTGGGAAAAGCTGGTTTACCATAAATCTGCAATAAACATAGATTCTTATGTATGTCAATTTATAAGTGTCGGGGGGGGGGGAGAAAAAGCAACTTTGACAACTAAATAAGGACCAACTTTTTTGCAATAATTTTCTCTCCCTGATCACTAAGATGTTAGGATTGCAATAGATGTTATACAAAGCTCCAGTCAGAATTCCTTATACTCTGCACACTTTAGTTTCTGTACTAACCAAACATCTGATTTTCTTTCTAGTTTTAAATAACCAACAGATTAGCCCATATTTCACTTCCAGTGTAGTGGAAGTGTCAGTCAGGGTGTGATGAGTTCATGGGATATTGTTCTATGTGTAAATTGGGTTACTCCAAAACATGCAAACCTGATTGGTTAACTAAAGTAAGCATTGGATTGGTTCACTAGGAACCAATCCAAATCAACTGAAAAAGGTGGCAAATTCAAACAGCTGCCATTGGCTACAAGCCGGCAGGCTAGCCTGTATAAAAGGATGCCGCGGTTTCAGCCAAATGGTTCCGTTCACTGACTATTTAAGAATAAAGACTTTGTTGTTGGAACCCGGTCTACCTCATGTTTTTCCGAACACAACACTGGTGACGAGGGTGGGATCGTCCTAAACGCGAGACCTGCATGCGGTGAGAAGAAGTCCAGACGGTGACGAAAATGCCTGGAAACAACGCACCGCCCGCACCCTTCAATCCCAACGAAGAAGATTGGGATTCCTATGCAGACCATTTCCAAATGTACTTGGAGAGTAATGAGATGGAAGGAATCTCAGAGCAGCGTAAGAGGGCTGTGTTCTTAACACACTGCGGACCTACGGTTTTCAAGATGGCAAAGGCTCTGGCAAAGCCCAAGATGTCAAACAACTGACGTGGCCAGAACTACAATTAATTCTGAAAGTCCACTACGCCCCGATGGTGTCTAATTTAATAAAGCGACATGAATTTTACCGCAGAGACCAGAGAGAAGGAGAGACCGTCACCGATTTCATTGCTGCCCTTAGACAAATAGGGGGTGAGTGCGATTTCCTGAACATTGACGAAGCAATGAGGGATCGCGTAGTGTTGGGTTTAAGAGACTCGACCGCACAGAGTAAATTACTCAACAAGCCCAACATCACCGTAACCGAAGCCATCGCGGAAGCCACAGCCGCTGAAGCCGCGAAAAAATCGGCTGTCACAATGAAGAAGATGAACACACACAATGAAGAAACAAACCCAACCAAAGACAAAAAACAGTCTACCACCACCACCCACTACGAAGAGTATGGCGAAACACCCGAGTCGAGTGAAGAAGACGACAAGGTCCACTGTTTATTCGCGAACAAAAAAGAGCGCGAAAGAAGGAATTGGCGGGAATGCGCTGGCTGCGGAGGAAACCATTCCCGAGCCGAATGCAGATTTCTTGATGCCATCTGCAGACATTGCAAGAAACGAGGGCATATCGAGAAAGTCTGCAGGAACAAAAAAAGCTACAGCCCAACGAGACGCAGAAATTCCCCAACACAAGCTGAGCCAAAGCGAACTGAGAGAAAGTGGCAACAAGAGAAGCGAGCCAATACGCACCAAACTGTCACTATAGAAAGCGCTCAGATGGAAAGCAGGAAGAAAGTTAAAGTAATTGTAAATATGAAGGAAAGCCTTGCAAGATGGAAGTGGACTTGGGATCTTTCCTTTCAATGATATCTTGGGACACCATAAAACAACTAGTCCCAGGTATCGAATCCAAGGAACTTCAGAAGCAGCAACTAACCCTCAAAGACTACCAGGGAAACCAAATCCCTGTAGTCGGCATGAGACATTTCCGAGTCGCATACAAACAGTATGTTAAAGTGCTACCACTGACCATAGTCGACCGAGACAGACCAAGCCTCCTGGGTATCGAGTGGTTCGCACCATTGGGCATCGGGATGACCGGAATAGACCGAGTAACCAAAACCGGCTGGGAAGAAGACCTCATCCAGGAATTCCAGGACGTGTTTGACGACTCACTTGGCAAGTATCGGGGAAATCCTATTTCCTTTAGTCTAAACCCCCAAATAACACCGCGGAGACTAAAAGCCAGGTGAGTTCCTTTTGCACTAAAGGCAAAGATAGAGGAACAGCTAGACAAATTAATAGCCCAAGGGGTATTAGAACCTGTGGACCATGCAAAATGGGAAACGGCTATAGTTACACCTATTAAACCAGATGGGTCCCTTAGAATCTGTGGTGACTATAAGGCTACCCTGAACCACGCATTGCAACAGAGCGCATACCCGGTGCCAGTAGTCCAACATTTACTACACTTCCTGGGAAAAGGAAAATTTTTTACTAAACTCGACCTTGCGCAAGCTTCTCAACAGCTCCCAGTGGACCCAGAGACAGCTGAAGCACAGACTATAGTTACCCACAAGGGCGCCTTTAAGTGTAACAGACTCCAATTTGGAGTGAGTGTAGCACCAGGTGTATTCCAGAGTCTAATGGAGCGCCTCCTAAATGGCATACAAGGAGTCGTACCATATTTTGACAACGTCCTCATCTCAGCCAAAGATGAAGCTCAACTTAAAGACAGACTTAAAAAAGTACTCACTAAATTTAGAGATTCTGGCCTCAAAGTAAAAAAAGAAAAGTGTTCCCTAAAAAAAAATAGCGTCGAATTCCTGGGCTATTTAATAGATGGAGAGGGTATACACCCTACAGACAAAAAAATTAAAGCAATCAATGAAGCGCCAGAACCAAGAAACAAAACCGAACTGCAAGCATTTCTTGGACTGATAAATTTTTATAATGTATTCCGACCAAATAAAGCCACAATAGCAGAACCATTACACCGTTTATTGGACAAGAAAGCAATTTGGATTTGGGGTTATAGAGAGAAGAATTCCTTCCAAAAAATTAAAAATTTGCAAACATCAACAAACGTTCTCATTCAATTTAGCAACACACTGCCATTGAGGGTGACCTGCGATGCTTCACCATTTGGAGTCGGTGCCATCCTGAGCCACCAACTGCCTGATGGCAGAGAGGCACCCGTCGCATATTACTCAAGGACCCTGTCTAAAACCAAGAGAAATTACAGCCAACTCAACAGAGAAGCTCTAGCAATTGTCGCTGGAGTGAAACGTTTCCACAAGTTCCTCTATGGGAGGACTTTTCAAATTATAACAGACCACAAACCGCTAATGGGAATTTTGGCGGGAAACAAGCCAACACCAAATATCCTTTCTCCGAGAATGACTAGATGGTCAGAGTTCCTAGCAGCTTTTTCCTACACTCTGACACATCGCCCAGGGAAACAAATTTCCCATGCAGACGCTTTGAGCAGAGCACCCTTACCAGCAACCGAGGAAGACCCTGCACCAGCAATGACAGCATTACAAATAGAGACTTGCCCCGATCTACCCATATCAGCTTATGATGTCGCCAGAGCCACCGCAAAAGACTCATTGACTGCCCGCGTTCTTAGCTGGGTAGGTAAAGGCTGGCTGGAAAACTAAAAAACTGAAAACTTTAAACCTTTCTGGACCAGACAGACTGAACTTTCTATTCAAAAGGGGTGTTTATTGTGGGGCGATCGGGTAGTCATTCCTAACAAACTACAACCCAGGGTACTTAGGATGTTACACGAAGGGCACCCGGGAATTGTAAAAATGAAAAGCCTTGCTAGAAGTTATGTTTGGTGGCCGGGTATTGATAGGGACATAGAATATTGGGTAAGCTCATGCAACAAATGCCAGGGAATTAGACCGTCCCCGCCTAAAGCACCCATTAGAGACTGGGAAAGCCCGCGAGGCCCTTGGTCAAGAATCCACATTGATTTCGCGGGTCCTACCAAGGGGCATACATTCCTGATTGTCGTTGATGCCTATTCTAATTGGCTAGAAGTAAAAATCATGCCATCAACGACAACAGAAACTGTAATTAAACAACTAGACAACCTTTTTGCCACCCATGGTCTACCGGACGTCCTCGTATCAGATAATAGGCCACAGCTAACCAGCCTACAATTTGAGCAATACCTAGCCTCCCTAGGTATAAGACATGCCCTAACCGCGCCGGCTCACCCGGCTGCAAACAGCAGGGCTGAGAGAATGGTCCGGTTTACCAAAGAGGGGTTAGAAAGAATGGACACCGGAGATGTCCAACAGAAAATAAACCGATTGCTCACACTCCAGCACATAACGCCCAGTACCATGACCAACAAATCCCCAGCAGAATTACTCATGGGGAGGAAATTAAGATCACACCTTGATAGGTTGCACCCAAATTTTATGCCAGAAAACCCTCCCGACTCCTCTACACAATTTAGAAAATTTGAAATAGGTGATTTGGTTTACGCTAAAAACTTCACCGGGGACCCTGTATGGCTACCAGGACAAATCACGCAAATAACAGGCCCCAAATCCTACCGGTTAACAATTGACGATGGCAGGGAATGGAAGCGGCACATAGACCAGCTCCGTTCCCGAAACATAGAATGAAATACAGACATACACCCATACGTTGAAAAAACCGGAGAATGGCAAACCAAGGTGGGTGGGGAAATGCGAGAAATAAATAAAGAACCGTTACAAACAAAACCCGAAGAGATTAACAAACAAAAAGAGCAAATGAAAGACTCACTGTTTGAAGAGACTTGCGGGAAGAGCCCATCAGAAGGGGCCAGCCAGGCCAGCTCGATCTGCCCGGAGGAAACGGGAGGGAGCGGCAAAACCGCCGGCCTAAGAAACTCAGGCGGCAGTAGAATGGCTGACTCACCCTTCCAGATGGTTCCAGAGAGAGGGACAGACGACACAGCAGCCCCATCCGAACCGGTCGAAGTCTCCACCAAAAATGAACTGCGCAAGTCCAGTCGAGTCAGGAGAAGCCCCGCTTACCTGCGCGACTACGTCACCACGTAGGACTGAACTAAAGGGGGAGGCGTGTTCTATTTGTAAATTGGGTTACTCCAAAACATGCAAACCTGATTGGTTAACTAAAGTAAGCATTGGATTGGTTCACTAGGAACCAATCCAAATCAACTGAAAAAGGCAGCAAATTCAAACAGCTGCCATTGGCTACAAGCCGGCAGGCTAGCCTGTATAAAAGGCTGCCGCAGTTTCAGCCAAACGGTTCCGTTCACTGACTATTTAAGAATAAAGACTTTGTTGTTGGAACCCGGTCTACCTCGTGTTTTTCCGAACACAACAGATATCTTCTACAAATGAAGTATAGGTAGTCCTCGACTTACAATCACAATTCAAAACAGAATTTTGGTCATTAAGTGATGCAGTTGTTAAAAAAGTCTTCACATGACTGCACTCAATTTTAAGAGCATTTTTATTGTAATCATTCGTGACTTACATGGTTGCTAAGTGAATCCATTATTGACGTGGCTTGTTAGAAGCCAGCTTGTTTGGACAGAAGTTGCTATTCTATAATTACAGGCATATTATGACAGTCATAACTTTGAAGATGGGTTATGCTTTATCTTATGGATTATGCTTAACACTTTTCAGTGACATCATAACTTTGAACCATCATTAAACAAGTAATCATAAGTTGAGTACTACCCATAAGTGGTTGAGTATTCACATTCACATGCATAAAATTATATTAGCTAAATATGGGGCCCAGAGTTTGCTAAAGGGTTGCATATACATTTTACTAGAACTGTGGATCAATTCAAAGTAACTAATATATAAATCACATTGACTATTCCTAGTGTGTATTTGATGTCAAACTTGTATATATTTGGATAGGTGTAAAATGACCTCTAAGGATTAGCTGAACTTCCCACCTTTTCAATAAAATGAAAATACTGTATATACTATGACAATAGGAGTTTTCTGTGGCAAAAGAGCATGCAAAACCAACAAACCCCAATGAAATAAAATAACAATTATATGCCAACAGTATAAAAATTGTACATAAAAACCTGTAAATAATTTTATTAGTGTCAGTTGTTTGTTATATCAGCATCTATTGCTTGTGGATATTTACTGTTGCTCTTCAATATTTGGTATTCTAGAGGGTGACTGAAATTATTCTGAAAGGAAAAGATAAATGTAAAAATCATCAAAGCAGACTGGGGGATGTAGTACCAAGGGAGAAATAAGAGGTTGAGAGGATTTTTTTAAAAAAAAAAATATGTCACCATAAAAGGAACAGTATAGCAACACCTGGAAAATAGGTTTAGAAACATCAGAGCTGTAGGAAGTCTATTAAACTTCCCTTAGAGAACTGTAATTAGTTCTAAAAAGAATCTTTGTAGGGATGGCAAAAGAGGTTTAAGTGAGAGTTTTCTCTTTGTTTCCTTTGAGGTCTCTAACCTCATTTTGATGTTTAGTAGCTTTTATTTTCTTAGCATGGCTGAATTCTAAAAGATGTAAGAATTATATCAAAAGGCCGCATGGTAAAGATTTTCTCATAATTGCGATGAGGTTCACGAATGAGTAAAGTTGGATGAAATAGTGGTTTAGAAGAAACAGAACAAAAACAATATAGCTCTCCACCCTGATACAGATGAGATAACTGACCCTGATGATGAAGATCCAACAGAGATTTCCCAGGTCACAATTCCACTGATTCTGTCAGATTTGAGGAACTATAGATAAGATGCCTTCAAGCCACCTTCATAATCAGTTGCCCATGTAAGTTCCTCTCCTTCTAAGCATGACAGTCTAGAACACGGGTGTCAAACTCACGTCATCACGGCAGCATCACATGACATATTGGGACTTTTTTCCTCCTTCAATGAACCAGGCATGGGCGTGGCCACTATGTGATGCATCCAGCCCATGGGCTGGGAGTTTGACAACCCTGGTCTAGAAGATTTAAATTATTATTGCATCCTCCAGTTAAACATGTACAGTAAAAGATGTGGCTTTGCTGAAATTAATCAGAAATTTTACCAGTTTCCTAGATAAGACAACATAAGAGGGATCCCATATAATTTCAGAATATACAAAAATGAACGTTTGCTTGTGATTTTAAAGTTTTCCAGTAACTTTCCTAAAATGGCAATAAGAAGCTTTTCGGTAATAAACACAATATTTACATCAACCAATGTAGTTTTACTCACTCGTTTTGTACAGTAATGTAAAAATATTCCATTCTGTAAGTGAGCAAGTAGAAAACAGGTCTCTGCAGAGTCTTTAGCTAACCCTTTGAGGAATAAAAAATGCTTCTGTCTAGGAACTGAACAGTCAACACTTGCTGCAGCGCAGAAATGACTCTTCCCCTTTTGCATGCGCAACCCCTCTGCAACCTAGCTGAACTGCTCTGTGAGACGAATTAGTATTCTCTGAAAATGTCTAGGATATTGATCTGAGATTTGAAGACTCTATTGATGTACAGTCGTCAGTTACAGTTGAATGAAAATTACCTTTAAGGGGAATTCAGAAGGCGAAAATATATCACAGATTTTGTGACTTCTATTGTTATGTAAACTGGCAGCTCAACTAAGAAATAAAATGCATATCCTTTCAAATTCTTTAAACTTTTTTATAACCCCCAGAAGATCAGAAATAGTCAGGCATAGAGACTTTTTTACAGGATATACTTTACCATTCCTTTCCTGTTTTCTTCAGACCCGTGAATACCTTGAGGATGTAATAGCCCAATAGATTTCTTTGTTCATCCAAATATCTTTTTGTTCCTTCTAATGTGATCTGCCTTATATAATAGTCACACAGAAACAAAATTATACATGAATTGCAATCATCTAAAATTGTAATTTGTTTATCTTAAAGCCACAGATGAACTTATGAAGAAAAGTCCTATATAATAAACCTTTATTTTTTCTCACAAGAATACCAGATATGACAAGAACTCTGGTGACACCAAAACCTGGGGAGGGAATGGGATTTTGTAGTAACCTTCCCCCAGGTGTGGGGAGGGAATGGAGATTTTATAGTATCCTTCCCCTGCCACGCCCACGAAACCATGCCCACCAAGCCACATGCACCAAGTCATGACATACCCACTAAGCCACGCACACAGAACTGTTAGTAAAAAAAATTGAATCCACCACTAGGCTTGGGTCAACTCCACTCTGTAAATTCCACCCCATTTGGGGAGAAACTCCTGTTGAACCTGCAATTCTAGGATGTATAGGCAGCAAACGTTAAGCCCATGTCACACTGGTCAACGGATGCAAAAAGGACACAACGGACAAGCAAAATGTTCCATCCGTTGTTATCCGCTCTCAAAAGGGGCAAAAATTTGCATAACCAGAGCGGATAACACGGACGCGGGGAGGACGCAGGGCGGATGCAAAACGGATGCGGAACGGAAGCCCAGCGGATGGAAGCGGATGGGAGCAGATGGGAGTGGATGGCACATCCGCAGGGCTTCCGGGGGGCCTCAGCGAAGCGGACGCGGAACAGAAAGAGCGGATGCACAGCGGATAAAGCGGATGCAGAGCGGAAGCCAAGCGGATGCACAGCGGAAGCCTAATGGATGCCTGGCGTTAATTGCGCATGCGGGGAGGATGCATTGCGTCAGCCCGCAGATATAACGGAAGCAGCTCGGAAGCAGGTCGCCATTCAGAGGAAAGACCTGCTGCCGGACACATCGACTGCCTTGCCTGCCCTGCCTGCATGTCTGCCTGCATGTCTGCCTGCAAGCCTTGCTGCCAGCCTTGCTGCCAGCCTCCCTGCCAGCCTTGCTGCCAGCCTCCCTGCCAGCCTTGCTGCCTGCCTCCCTGCCAGCCTTGCTGCCAGCCTGCCTGCAAGCCTTGCTGCCAGCCGGTCTGCCTGCCAGCCTTGCTGCCTGCCTTCCTGCCAGCCTTGGTTCATGTCTGCCTGCCAGCCTTGGTGCCTGCCTGGCTGCCAGCCTTCCTGCCAGCCTTGGTTCATGTCTGCCTGCCAGCCTTGGTGCCTGCCTCCCTGCAAGCCTTGGTGCCTGCCTCCCTGCCAGCCTTGGTGCCTGCCTCCCTGACAGCCTTGGTGCCTGCCTCCCTGACAGCCTTGGTGCCTGCCTTGGTGCCAGCCTCCCTGCCAGCCTTCATGCCTGCCTGCCTGCCAGCCTTCGTGCCTGCCTTGGTGCCAGCCTCCCTGCCAGCCTTCCTGCCAGCCTTGGTTCCTGCCAGCCTCCCTTCCAGCCAGCAATGCCACAACCATGCGGAAGCACAGCAAGCCTCAGCCATCTGCTGCCAGCCCTGGCAAGAGGGACAGGGCTACCATCCCGCCCCCTGGCCCTCACTCTGGTTCTGCTGGGGCTTCTGCAGCACGGGCTCGCTCTTCTGGGGCTGGGGCTTCTGCTGCTTCTGCTTCTGGAGGAGCTGATGACAAGCACTCCAGCACCAGCCACCTCCACAGCACCTGCACCCTTCACCCCTGAGACTGAGCGACCAAGAGGAGTGCCAGAGACTCATTTTTGTCTTATAGCTTGTTGTTAATAAAGTCTATTTATGATTCACACACTTGCTTCATTTCTTTTTTTTAATAAAGTCTTGCTGGAAACTTTTAGAAATGGTTTAAGCCTTTGCATGCTTGTGGGATGGGTTTATATAGCAGTGGGATGGGTTAGGATAGCAGTGGGATGGGTTAGGATACCTGTGGAATGGGTAATAGCTGTGGGATGGGTTAGGATAACAGTGGGATAGATAAACCTCCAGTGCAAACATAGTGGGACTGTATGATCCAGTCTCCCAGGTGCCACACCTACGGCCCTTTATTATCAATAATAATGTAATAATTATCCACACATGTCAACATAAACAAAACTCTTTATTAAATGCCCTGTTCATTGTAAGCCAACCAAACATACATAGCCCAATATCATCCATGTGATGAGACAGGCTGAAGGAAGCATCCATTAAGCATCTACCATCCTGTCTTGCCACTCCACTGCTCCAGCTGGGGAGTTGCACCATTGTCTCAGGAGGTTGCACTGCTTCTTCGCTTCATGTGAGGCTCTGTTGGGGCCTTGCACATCCTCTGTGTCGATCAGGTTTCGCCCTTGCCTCCATTCCCCATTGCATTCCCCATTCCCAAGGCAGTCCCCATTGCCTTGTTGGAGGTCCACGAGTCTGTTCTGCAAGACTGGGTAGCGGGTGCGCATGAGATTGTGCAGGATGCAGCAAGCTTCCATGATCCTCCTCACGGTCTCTGGGCGATGCTGCATGGTGGTGAGAAGTACCTGGAACCTGTTGGCCAGGATGCCAAAGGCGTTCTCCACCACCCACCTTGCCCTGGACAGCCTGTAGTTGAAGATCCTCTCTTCACGGGTGAGGAGTCTGGAGGTGTAGGGCTTCATGAGGTAGGTTGTGAGGGAGAAGGCGTCATCCCCCACAATGAAGTAGGCACATCTTGTGTGTCGTTGGGCAGGGGTTCTGGATCTGGGAAGCCCACGATGAGGTTGCCTTCCAGCTCCTCCTTGAGGTGACTGGCGTTGTATACCTGGGCAGCTGAAGATGAGCCGTTGCCTGAAGCATCAATGTACATGAACTTGTAGTCAGCATCGACCATGGCGAAGAGGATGGTGCTGAAGAAGCCCTTGTAATTGAAATAAGTGGACCCCGACTTGGCTGGAGATTTGCAGGCCACGTGCTTGCCATCTATGGCTCCAACGGTGTGGGGGAAGTTCCACTTCTGATACCACTGCTCTGCAACTTTCTTCCATCCTTCTTCAGTGGAGGGGTACTGGAGGAGCTCCTCCTTGTATTCTTCGATGATGGCCTGCACCACTTCTCTGACCACAATGCTGATGGTGTTGGATGGCACCCTCCAGCCGTACTGCATGCTCCTGTAGGAGGTCCCTGAGGCCAGGTGGCACAGAGTGAGTGCCACCTTGAGCCCACGTTCCAGGCTGGGCCGGAAGCTGGTGTTTGCCTTGGTCAACCTGGGTGTCAGGCGCTGCACAACTTCATCAAACATGGCTGGAGGCATCCTCATGAAGTTCTGGAATGCACGAGTGTCTTCGTTACTGAGCTCCACCATCAGCTTGTTATACAGTCCGTCCTCTGCTCTTCTGGCGAACCATCTTCGGACCCAGACTCTTTTTGGGTGGCTCCTTTTCTTCTCGCAGTAGTGTTCACAGAGCCTGCAGATGGCTTCGCACTGTTGCAGAACGATGGTGGCTGCCGAAAGGACTTTGTTACAATCCATGGTGGACATGACTGGATGCTGTGGAAGAGGAAGAGGCAGATGAAGGCTGCAGAGGTCTGCACCGCTGGGCTGCTGGTCTGAAAGTGCGATGCAGGCAAGTTGCTCCCCCTTTTTATAGGCAGTATAGGTTTTCCGCTAGGCATCCTCTAGGCATCCTCTAGGCATCCTCTAGGCATCCTTAATATCCGAGATAGGTCCCCTCTGCGAACGTTTTTTCTGTTTTAAACGCTTTGTTTCCGTTCTGCATCCGTTCTGCATCCATTCTGCATCCGTTCTGCGTCCGTTCCGCTTCCTCCCCACGTCCGGGTGGATGGAGTTGTGCGGATGCGTAGCGGATGCCTACCGGATGCCTAGCGGATGCAGAACGGACGAACTGGATACATTTTCCGCGCAAAAGTTTTAGGCAACCCAAAACTTTTGGAGTGGATGAAACGTCCATAAACTGATGCTGGACGGATAGAGAGGAAGCCAAATGGAGGCAGTGAGTACATCGCGTTTTCGAACGGATGGCAAGATTTTTTGTCCGTTTTACATCCTCTTTTCATCCGTTGGTTCAGTGTGACATGGGCTTTAGGCAGTACGATTTCATAGTGGCAACACCATGCCTTTAACCAAGATGAAGTTAACCCCTTTCTTGAAGGCTTTCTGGAAGATGCCCAAGACTAAACTGGTTCAGACAATATTCCAACTACATTCACGAGCAAATCCATATTTATTTTTATCTTCACTTTTATGTTTTTTATCCAGTTTGTTTTAATTTGGAGTTCTGATTTTTTAATTTTACCATTTGATGACGTGACCAACCATGACTATTTCCATGTTCTCATATTGTATAAATCGCCAAGCATCATCAGATAGCAAGAAAATATAAATTTAATAAACCAATAAACAAAGAAATTCTATTGTGGGGCTGTTGGCATAAAAAGACCACTCTAACAGAAAAACTGAAGAAAAGCTTATCAAAAGAGGTAATCAGAAGCAAAGAGAGGGAAACTGTTGTAAACTTTGATATTTGCATCCCACCTGAGCGCTCATTTTTCATATTCAGACTAGGTACGAGACATTCTGATATTTTAATGTGTCTAAGATTTAATCTGATGACTTCTTAGAATCCAAAAGAGGATTCAACCAGAGGTAGTATTCAGCAGATTCTGACCCATTCTAGAAAACCGGTAGCAGAAATTTTGAATAGTATGGAGAACTGGCAAATACCATCTCTAACTGGCCCTGCCCCCTTCTATTCTCTGCCTCCCAGTCCCAGTTGATTGGCTGGGTTTTCTTTTGTTGCCCTACACAGGAGGACAGAGCTGGAAAGCAGGTTAGTGGGGTGGGAGAGAATGGGGATTTTACAGTACCCTTCCCCTGGCACACCCACCAACCACACCCTCCAAGCCACACCCACAGAACTAGTAGTAAAAAAAATTTGAACCCTACTACTGATTCAAGCCACTGGAATGTTTGCCAGATAAAGATATCCTCATATCTAACTGAAGCTAAGTGATGCAAATTAGTATTACGAATGCTGAAGAGAATGATCCTGTTCTCAGAACTTGATAGGGATCTTCAGCTTCTTCATATTATTCTTAATCAGCCACTGAAAATGCTATGTCAAAGTGGTTAAGCAGACCTCAAAGCAACACTTTCTCAAGAAAGTAAGTCTACCAGAATGTTCTGCTTTTCTAAATAATGCTAAACATCACTTTAAAAACGTACTCCTTCCTTCCTTCTTTCCTTCCTTTCTTCCTGTCTAGTCCTTTTTTATTTTTGAATGTGTAAAAGGAAGTAAATAGGTGTTTGCCCTCGTTTTCAAATACCACTTTCAAAGGAAGTAGTCCTTGACTTATGACAGTTTATTTAGTGACTGTTCAAAATTACAGTAGCCCTGAAAAAAGTGACTTATCATCGTTTTTCACACGACCGTTGCAGAAACCTGAGGGTCACATAACTAAAATTTAGACTACTGACTTGTATTTATGATGGCTGCAGTGTTCCAGGGTCATGTGATCCCCTTTTGTGGCCTTCTGACAAGCAAAGTCAATGGGGAAGCCAAAGTCACTTCACAACCATGTTGCTAACTTGACAACTGCAATTTGATTCAGAGATAGAAGTTTACCTACACTTTTTATCAGAATTTTCCACAGATAGGAAAATATTGCTTTTGAATCTTACTCTGACTTTTTAGCAAAAAAAACAAAAACAAAAAACCTAGTCCAATCTTTTTGACTTTCTGGGAAGTTTCCTGGTTCTAAATTGATTGCTAATGACCTGTCTGTCTGTCTGTATTGCTGTGTCGATAAAAAAAGATAGCATTGCTGATGGAATACCTCAATACAATTGATATTTGTATTAAACACAGGCTGTTACAATTGTTGTCTTTATGAACATTGTTATGACAAAAATGAACAAAATCATATTGGAAGCAAGAAGTAATATTCAGCAAGTATTCATAGAGTCTCGACAAATATCATTCTCAGTATTTTTAAAAACTATTTCAGTATTTGGCACAGGTCTTGATACCCAACATAAGCTTCGTTAAGCAAAGATCCTGTCTAACTAATCAGCTAGAGTTTTTGGAGGGTGCTATAAACAATGGAATGGAATGGAATAGAATAGAATGTAATAGAATAGAATGTAATAGAATAGAATGTAATAGAATAGAATAGAATAGAATAGAATAGAATAGAATAGAATAGAATAGAATAGAATAGAATAGAATAGAATAGAATAGAATAGAATAG
>BLBF01000020.1:2082043-2102741 GCA_015471245.1 Laticauda colubrina
AGAATAGAATAGAATAGAATAGAATAGAATAGAATAGAATAGAATAGGATTCTTTATTGGCCAAGTATGACTGGACACACAAGGAATTTGTCTTGGTGCAAATGCTCTCGGTATACATACAAGAGAAGATATATTTGTCAAGAGTCAAGAATCATAAGGTACAACACATAATAAACAAGGGAGCCAGTGAATTATAGTACTCAGGTTTTCAAAACACCTTTGACAAAGTTCCACATCAACGACTTCACCATAAGCTTTAAAGGTAAAGGTTCCCTTCGCATATACATGCTAGTCATTTCCAGCTCTAGGGGGTGGTGCTTATCTCCATTACAAAGCCAAAGAGCCAGAGCTCTCAGAAGCCATCTCCAAAGACATCTCTGAAGAAGTTCATGTGGCCGGCATGACTAAACACCAAAGGCACACAGAACACTGTTACCTTCCCACCAAAGTGGTCCCTATTTTTCTACTTACATTTTTTACATGCTTTCGAACTGCTAGGTTGGCAGAAGCTGGAACAAGTAACAGGAGCTCACCCTATTATGCGGCACTAGGGATTCGAACCACTGAACTGCTGACCTTTCTGATCGACAAGCTCAGCGTCGAACAGAAAGGTCAGCCACTGAGCCACTATGTCCCTTTATCATAAGCTTTACAGTCATGGAATAAAAGAGCAAGCCCTCTTATGGATAAGTAACTGGGTAAAGAAAGTAAAACAAAAACAAAGAATATTTTTGCACAAATTCTCTGTACAAATTACTTGTGGATTCAGGATGAACAATGTCACTGAAGTCAAAGCAAAAGGTTGGTTTTTTTTAAGGAGAGTAAATTACAGGTAGTCCTTGATTTATGACCATAATTCAGCCCCAAATTTCTGTTGCTAAACGAGACCTTTGTTAAGTGGGTTTTGTCCCATTTTACCACCCTTCTTGCCACAATTGTTAACTGAATTCCTGCAAGTAACACGGTTGTTAAGTGAATCTCGCTTCCCCATGGATTTTGTTTGTGAGAAAGTCACAAAAGGAGACACTTGGGACCCTGCAACCATCATAAAGATGAGTCAGTTGCCAAGTGTCTGAAAATTTTAATCACGTAACCATGAGGATGCTGCAGTGGCCTTAAATATGAAGAACGGTCATAAGTTGCTTTTTTTCAATGCCATTGTAATTTTGAATGGTCACTAAATGAACTGTTGCAAGTCAAAGACTACCATAATGGCAGGTTCAAAAAAAAGGCTGAGAAAAGCTGGAAATTATTAAACATCAGCAACATAATTTTATAGATTACATAATATGGGTGAAACTGAAACTATTCAAACCTTAAATGATTCGGAAGCAATGTCTCCTAAAGACCCTCATCATATTCCATATGGATCAAATTTAGTATGTTGGATTGCCTCAGAAGTTCTATTCCAGTGATGGGATTCAAAAAAATTTAGTACCGGTTCTGTGGGCGTGGCTTGCTGGGCTTGGTTTGGCTTGGTGGGCATGGCAGGGGAAGGTTACTGCAAAAGCCCATTCCCTCCCCACCCACTAACTGTCAGGATTCCAGCAATTAATCCAATTAAATCATAAGCCACACTCCCCAAACTAAAGAGGATTTATTGGAAGTTAACATTCTATGTGGCACAAACCTGGGCGTAGCCAACTCTGAGATACGTAATTCACTGTCACCCTTGATCCTGCTTTTCCCCCCACCCCTCTGAGTGTATCATCCAACAAAAGACTTCCATAGACAAGAGTCATTAATCATGCTCTCCAATTAGATTTTTTTTCGCAGCAGAAGCTTCAGCCATCTAATCAGTATTTGAAGAAAATATGAATGGAATGTACTTTCAATTCCACAATGCTGCCTGCTCTTTGAAAAAACCCCCACTTTCTGTTGTCAACTATGAAATGTATATACAAAATGTTTTATGAGTTGACACTAACTTGCTTTCTAGCTCCATTCACCTGTGCAGGATAACAAAAGAAGACCCAGCCAATCAGCTGCGATTTGGGAGGCAGAGAATAGGTGGGGGTGGGGTCAGTCAATAGGGGGTGGTTTTTGCCAGTTCCCTGAACTACGCAAAATTTCCGCTACCAGTTCTCCACAATTGGTCAGAACCTGCTGAACACCATCTCTGTTCCATTCCAACTTACCTGCTATTGGAGGTACATGGAGTTCATGTAAATGGAGTTCAACAGTTCATTTCGTGACCGTTTGAAGTTACAATGCCACTGAAAAAAGTGACTTAATGATTGTTTTTCACACTTATGACCATTGCAGCAACCTCATGGTCATGTGATCAGAATTTAAACTCTTGGCAACTATGCTCAGATTTATGATGTTTTTCAGTGCCAGGGTCATGTGATCAACTTTTGCGACCTCTGACAAGCAAAATCGATGGAGAAGTCAAAATCAATTAACAACCCTGTTACTAATTGAACAGCTGTAGTGATTCACTTAATGACTATGGCAAGAAAGGTTGTAAAATGGGACAAAACTCTATTAAAACCTATCTCACTTAGCAACAGAAATTTTGGGCTCAATTGTGTTTCTATATCAAGTACGCCCCATAGATATTCATTCAGACAGAACCTTTCCTGTAATGGCACCCCAGTCTTTTAATTTTCTCTGCACTAAATTCAGGGGTGGGATTCTACCAGTTTGCACGTATTCGCTAGAAGCGGTTGTTAACATTCTAAGCAGTTCAGAGAACCAGTTGTTAGAAGAAATTACTGGCCTAATCCTGTAAGGAAGGCAGGAAGGAAACATTTTGGTGTTGCTTACAGAAACTGCCTCTCCGTTAACCTTTATTACATTCTTAGCAGGACTAGACTTCTTGTGTCAGGAACTTCTCTGGAGTTTTTTTCCCTTCCTTTACTGATACTTTGCTTGTGTGGAGTGACCATTCAAAGTTACAATGGCACTGAAAAAAGTGACTTATGACCATTTTTCACACTTACGACTGTTGCAACATCCCCACAATCATGAGAGGCCAGGCGAGGAGATGCGTGCCTCGATGTGAGTGATATTGAGTTGGCCACACCCAGCCAATAACATGACCACCAAACCATGTCCACCACCTAAGCCATGCCCACAGAACTGGTTATTAAAAAAATTGAATCCCACCCTGACTAAATTGTGTTCAGCAGCAAGGTTTTTTTTCTCTCTTTTAGTTTGGGGTGTGTGTGTTGTTTTTCTTGGCTTTTAGCCTTCTGCTTTTAACTGAGATTTTATTTACTGTAATTATTTTTCATTTTCACTCATTGTGTTTGCATTCATACTGCAATGTGCTCTAATCATTTACTCTAAAAAGATAAATATGAAGCATTTAAAGGAATGGATTAAAGTGTAAGAAAACATCAACAACAGAGCTGGACACATTTTCATATACCTGGGCAATTTAAAAACTAAAATAGCTTCCTTTTTGTTTATCCACCAGCTGTATACTGCTGAATGTGTTCCTTTCAGTTCTGTTCTGTGGACAAATGCCTACATTCTCCACACATTTCCTTACTGATTACTGTAAAAGATTGAGATCATTCT
This sequence comes from Laticauda colubrina, assembly GCA_015471245.1. Classification (NCBI taxonomy): domain Eukaryota; kingdom Metazoa; phylum Chordata; class Lepidosauria; order Squamata; family Elapidae; genus Laticauda; species Laticauda colubrina. Next base: position 2,085,572 of record BLBF01000020.1, read on the forward strand.
TTCCCTCCTCTTTTTCTCTCTTACACACACACATGTTCTTTTGTTAAGTGCACTGTTTATATATCCGAACAATAGAAAGTTAATATAGTGAGTTTGTGTAACAGGAAATATCCTTTTTTTTTTTTTAATGAAGAAAGCTGAAATTTCTCCAGCAACTCTAACATTTCCTATGATTCTGCAGAAAAGGCCTATAATTTTGCACCCAGTCCTAAACATATCTCTTTAAAATACAGATGGGAATGGGATATAGCATTTTAATATTGTACTGGATTTAATTTTAATTGTCTTGATTTTACAGTCACGTCTGAGAGTTTGTTGCTTTTGTGTTAAACAAATATATACAACTGCCCACTCACACAGTGACATTTGACCTTTTATGAATTAATAACATGTAGTCCTTATCTTATGACAGTTAATTTAGTGAACTGAGTGGCGCAGTGGTTAGAGTGTAGTACTGCAGGCTACTTCTGCTGACTGCAATTTGGCAGTTCGAATCTCACCAGGCTTAAGTTGACTCAGCCTTCCATCCTTCCGAGGTTGATAAATGAAGACCCAGATTGTTGGGGGCAATAGGCTGACTCTGTAAACTGCTTAGAGAGGGCTGTAAAAGCACTGTGAAGTGGTATATAAGTCTAAGTGCTATTGCTATTGCTATTTAGTGCCTGTTTGAAGTTACAATAACACTGAAAAAAGTGACATATAACTACTTTTCACTCCTACAACCTTTGCAGCACCCCATGGTCATGTGATCAAAATTTGGATGCTTGGCAACTGACTCATGTTTATAATGGCTGTAGTTTCCCGGGGTCATTTGATCATCTTTTGGGATGTTTTGCTAAGCAAGTCAATGAGGAAGTCAGATTCCCTTGACCTTGGGACACAGCAGAGGTGGTATTCAGCAGGTTCTGATCAGTTCTGGAGAACCAGTAGTGGAAATTTTGAGTAGTTCGGAGAACCGGCAAATACCATCTCTGACTGGAGAGTTTACAGTATCCTTCCCCTGCCACGCCTACCAAGCCACGCCCACAGAACCAGTAATAAAATAAAATTTGAATCCCTCCACTAAAGCACAGCAATGTGTCATAAATATGAAAAAGCTACCAAGCACCTGAATTTTGATCACATAATCAGGGGGAATGCTACAAAGGTCATAACTGTGAAAAACGGCCCTATGTCACATTTTTTCAGTGCCATTGTAGCTTTGAATGTGACTAAACGATCTGTTGTAAGTCGAAGACTACCTGTATGTCATTCAAAACAGTTGCTTCAGTTTCAAAACTGCAGTCTGTGGGTTAGCAGTAATGTGTGAACCAGGGCATTATCTTTTCTTTAGGAAATCATGGTTAAAATAAGCTACCATGTGGTATGTCATACGAGCCAAGGTGCATATTGTTTTAGTCATTTATTGACATACTTACTTATTTCACTCCAGGAACCAAAGATATGTCTTCAGAGTTCCAATCTTACTGAAAAACATGGGAAGATCTGCAGAGAATGCGATGGCTATGTTGGACTGAGGTATTGTCCTGCATCAGAATATAAAGAAAGAGAAAATAAATAAGAAAACTTCTCCACAAATCTATTTTGTCTTCCTAAAATCATTAAACCTTCTGGAAATGAGCCCCTTCTTTTAAATATTGGCAGATATATTGTTGTGGACTGCCTGCTTTAAGGAAAATATCTCAATTGATAAATCCTAGCTGCACCATTTGTTTTCAAGGTCCCTGCAACATTATCAATATTTGGCACTGTTTTAAATCCCTTGATCCTATACAGAACAGAAGAATGCTATAATATTATATTAGCTACTTCTAAGAAGATTCCCCAGTCACCCCAGTAAGCTTAGAACTGCATTTAAATTAAAATACCAGAGGGCTTTTTTATTATTTTTGCTCGTCTTGGTCATTTTTGTTCCATATTGAACACTTATGAGAAAAGAAAGGCTGAAACACACATATTCTCTATTATTATTCTGGTTGAAAATCATTAGACTCTGTTTATTGCCTAAAATGAAAGTAAATCCATTCAATGAACTTACTTCAGCAATAAAATAATCTCCTTGGATAAATTGTATGGAATGCATACATATGGATCTGCAACTTCTGCACCAGGGTCAAACTGGTGGCCCACAAGCCAGATACGTCATGCATAGGCCATGCCCACTGCAGCTCCACAGAGGCAAAAAACATCACGATACGTCACGATACACCATTTTTTGCAATCAAATTTGACACCTGTGCATCATGGTGCCCTAACACAAGCTTTTGTGCTGTGATTAACACACAAGGCGCATTTTGTCATTTACTCCAAATGGATGGCTCTTTCCTGAAAATGTTTAAAACACTTATGCAAGGTTTCATAATTTTTTTGTTTTGAAGTACCTTTAGGAAATGCTTGATTATGTTTGCATTATTGATGGCTGGTGGCTTTCAGAAATATATACAGTTTTTATTTTATTTCATTGTACATTTTATTTTATTTATCTTATTTTATTATTGTAACTCAACTCCAGCTTCAGATGTTCAGTGTCTAATGATATCTTATTGTATTATTATGTTGTTTTGTTTGTCCGGGCAACAACTTGCGACTTGTAAACCAGCTAGGACTGGTCTGACTGAAGCAATACAGAAGTTAAAATATGTAAAATTTAAATTTATATATAGAAGGGTCCTCAAACTTGGCAAGCTTAAGACTTGTGGACTTCAACACCCAGAATTCCTGAGCTAACATGATTGGAGGAAGAATTCTGGGAGTTGAAGTCCACAAGTCTTAAAGCTGCCAAGTTTGAAGACCTTTGACATATAGTCTTCAACTTATGATTCTTCACTTAACAATGGTTGATCATGATTTGAAACCTTTTTGGCTGATTTCTAGCAAAAAAAAAGACACCCATTGGGAAAAATGGATTTGCTTGATGGCCATGTGATTTGCTTAACAACTGCATGATTAGCTTAATGACCACAGTCATTTGCTTAACAACCATAATAAAAATTGTCATAACATTGGGTAAGACTCAACTTATGACTGCAATGGCTTACCATGGAAATTGCAGTCCCAATTGTGGTTGCATATCAAGCACTCTGCACTCTTTCTAGAGTCTCCACATCTTTTTTGTACCATGGTGACCAGAACTGGATGCTTTATTCCAGCCTATCCATTTACTTTGCATACCTAGAAAACAACACATAACAGCTATTCTGAATTAAGTCATTCCATTTCTCATGGAGTCCTTTCATCTCTTCGGTGTAATAGGGTTTCTAGAGTGATTTCCAAAACACAAAAAAAGTTAGTTTAGGATATGCTGTATCCCAAAGTAATGGAAGCTCACCCTTGCATTATGCTTTCAAAGGAATATTTGGCTGTTTTGTAGATTTTCACCACAAAGAAGGAAAAAGAGACAGAAACATTTGTTTCCCCAAAATTGGTATCTGCAGGAAAGCACAACCAGTAAAGATAAACAGGAACACCCCTCACACCTGACATCAATGAGGAATCGTGGCTCCAAGAACTACACAATTAGCTGACAATTTTTATGGGATGACAGCTGCATGACTCACTTATATATGGAAGGGTGGGCAGTTTTGTTTTTGTATTAAGTGGGTATTTTGCCTGCCTTAGCACTAAGAGGACTGTGTAAATAGGAAGTGATGCGGGAAATCAATTCAGAGCTAACATAGTCTCTTTATTATTATTTTTTTTCCTCAAGGATCAAACAGGAAGAGATAGGAAACTCAGAAAGATACTTGACAGATATTTAGTTCAGTGCAAGAAAAAGGAAGTCAGCATGTTGAAGGGCCCGGGTGGTTATTTTTGAGTTGTTGAACGGAAATGGGATGCTGTGTAGAAAGGATATGGATTTGGATGCCTGGGGTGGCATAGCAATGCAAAGGAACAGCAGGGCCTGGGCAAAGTGAAGACCATCTGTGGGCCTGAACAGGGAGGGAGGAACTTGTAGGTCAAGAGGAAGAAAAAGAAAAAATACAATGCTCCTTGAAGCACTGGCCTCAAATATTTATTGATAAATGATATCCAATCTGACCCATTTTTGCCATGCAATGTCACTATGTCTAGAATCGTCCATTTTACCTTCTCTGAGCTGGAATTCTCATCCTTTTTTGTTATAAAGCAAACCTTTAAGACCTACCTGTTCCATTTTGCAGAGGAGAAGGGAGGTCTTTGACTGGAAGGTGTGGTTGTTGGCATATGATATTTATATTTGCTGGTGCTTTGTGAACTTTTTAAAAAATATGTTTTTATGTATATGGGGTTCCCTGATGTTATTTCATATGTTGATATTATTAGTCAGCTAGATTCTGCAGGAATGGGCAGCATACACATAAATTAAAAGTTTCTGCAAAGCCAAAATGTGTCTTCTGTTCAAAAAGAAGGATCACATTTTTCTTCTGAATCATTCTCTGCTCTGGTTTAATTCCTCTGTTGGAAAGTAATTAATTCTGATGGACAGATCTCTTGGCAGTATAAAGGCTTTAAGTAATCACAATAGAATAATGGAATCATTTTATACATGTAGTTTTATTAATTTATAATATGACATACAAAGAGAACACAAAAGCAAGTATTAGGGAAATTAGGACAGAAAAAAGGGAAGTGGATAGTGGGGGAAAGCAAGGGAAAAAGAGCAAAAAGGCATTGACTTCTGATTCCTTTGGTGCAGTAAAATAAGGAATTAAGACCTACCCTCAACTTCATACTTTTTCATAATAATGGACACTAACCATTTCTATAACAACAAACATATCTAATTAGTAAAACCCAAAATCAAAATTTCATTTTTTTTCTACCTCAAGCATGAAGTCCAGAAGTGGTTTCCAAATTGAAATAAAGGTATTTGTCTTTTTTTCTTTAATCAAAGCAGTCAATTTTGTCATCTCTGCTAACTCAATCAGTTTTTGCAGCCATTCATCCATTGTAGGGATCAAGGTGACCTTCCATTTATGTGCATAGTCTTGCTGCTGTCAACATGTATAACGTCAGAGTTCCGAATTCTTTTCCAAGTCTTGTTCCATTAACCCCAAAAGAAAAGTATCTTGTATTTTTTCTGATGTTCACTTTAAGAATTTTCTGTGTTAAGATATGAATCCTTCTCCAATATTTATTTGCTTTATCACACATCCATCATCGATGATAAAAAGTCTCTTCTTTACATTTACAACATTCATTTGAAGTACCTATATACACTCTTGATAATAATCTACCAAGTTTTAGTCCTTCCCGAATCACTCTTCATCTTTGATTCTTTCAGCACTTCCTGTGAACATAACTGTTCTGTCCTGGGAATAGAAGTACTCAAGACCGGTGTTCATCACAACTCTTTATTATAAACCAACTCAGTGACTTCATAACAGAACATTGCTGGAGCCACGGCAGTCCTTTTTATAGCGGCTGCTCGTGGCTTGCAGCCAATGACAGCTCTTTAAGATATCCCGCCATCAGGCGGGCCAATTGTAACGGTATTTTATTAACCAATCCTATTGCAGCCTGCTCGGCCAATCAGATTAAAGTATTTGGAGTATTCTAATTCTTATACACAACACCCCTCCCCTCTTGGTTTCGTCCAATGTGCGTAACGTAGTCACGCAGGTAGATAGGGCTTTTGCGGGTCCTACTTGACCTGCGCAGCTCAGTCTCAGCATGGTCTTCCATCAGTTTGGTCAGGATCGCCTTTTCTCCATGTCTTCTTCATGGAACCTCCTGGAAGGGTGAGTCAGCACTGCCGCTCCCGCCTGGGTCTCTCAGGCTGGTTGAGTTGGCTCTGCCACTCCCTCCTGGTCTGTCCGGGATGGTCGAGCTGGCCTGGCTGCCTCCTTCCTGGAAGGCCTCGCCTCGCTTCCCTGCTACCGGTTCTCTTCTGCAGAGGTCGTTTATGGGTAAGTGCTCTTTTTGTCTTACCGGGGTTTCTAATTCGGGTTTGTGTTGTGTCTTTTGTCATGTTATTGGTGGTTCATCTCTCCCCTCTTTATTATTTTGTGTTTCCCCCCCCCCTTGGTTGTTTTTGGATTGTTTGTTGGGGGTGGTATTTGCGGCAGTGCTTCGGAGCTAGGCAGGTTAGTGTTGCGTTCCAATGTCCTAGAGCGAAGCTGGTCAATGTGTCATTTCCATGTTCTGCCATCATCTAGTTCAAGTCGGTATGACCGGGGCCCTGTAATTTGTATAATTGTGGCTGGAAGCCATAATGGGTCCCCTGTAAGTTTTTTGCGTAGACTAGGTATCCAGTGGTAAAGGAACGGTATTTACTTGAGGAGTCAGGGGGTTTTTCAGAGGTGTAGGTGGGGTGTAATCTATCTAGGTAGGAACGCAATTTTCTGCCCATGAGGAGTTCTGCTGGGCTTTTGTTAGTGGTTGTGCTAGGGGTGGTATGCTGAATTGTTAACAGTTTGTTTAGTCTATCTTGGATGTCCCCAGTGTCCAGTTTGTCTTGGGCTTCTTTTGTATAACGAACCATGTGTTCAGCTCATCCATTTGAAGCCGGATGAGCCGGCGCTGTTAGGGCATGTCTGGTGCCTTGTGCAGTTAGGTATTACTAAGAATACTAAGCTAAGGCAGTAAACTGGGGGCCATTGTCAGATACTACTACATCTGGCAGCCCATGTGTAGCAGAGTTTGTTCAATTGTTTTATAACTGCCTCAGTAGTTATGGACTCCATAAGAATAACCTCTAGCCAGTTTGAATAAGCATCAACAATTATAAAATATGTGTTCCCTTTTGTTGGCCCAGCAAAATCAAAATGGAGTCTCGACCATGGGCCTCTGGGAGTTTCCCATTCCAGGACTGGTGCAAGAGGGGAGGTAGGCCTTGATTTCTGGCAGTCATGTCATGTTGCCACCCTTTTTTCAATGTCTTTGTCCAGCCCTGGCCACCAGACATAACTCCTGGCCAGGGATTTCATTTTTACTATGCCCAGGTGTCCCTCGTGCAACATGCACAATACTTCCTCCTGCAATTTGTTGGGAATTACAACCCTGTCCTCCCACAGTATACAACCCTTTTCCAGGGACAGTTAAGTCTGCTGGGTGAGAAAAGGTTTAAAAGTCTCGCCTCTATCATCATCCAGCCAGTCCTTACCTACCCAATGTGGAATCCGGGCTGTCAGCAGGTCTTTCGTGGTAGCTTTAGCAACGTCTGCTGTTTGTCGAAGATTCGGCCAAGATTGTGGAAGATTCGGCCATGTCTCGATCTGAAGAGTGGAGATGGTGGGAGCTGGGTCATCTTCCTTGTTGGGCAGAGGGGAACAGCTTAAGGCATCCACATGGATGATGGTTTTTCCTGGGCAATGGATGAGTGTGTAATTGTATGCAGCGAGGAATTCTGACCATCTCGTCATTCTTGGCGATAGGATGTTCGGGGTTGGTTTGTTCCCTGCCAAAATTCCTCACAGGGGTTTGTGGTCTGTGATTATAGAAAATGTCCTACCATATAGGTATTCGTGGAATCTCTTGATGCCTGCTATGATGGCAAGGGCTTCTTGGTCAAGTTGGCTGTAGTTCCTTTCAGATTTTGACAGCATTTTAGAATAGAAGGCGATTGGTGCTTCTCTGCCATCTGGCAGCTTGTGGCTCAGTATGGCACCGATTCCAAAAGGCAATGCATCACAGGTGACCATCAGTGGCAGGATGTTGCTGTACTGTATTAAAACGGTGTTGGATGTTAATAAGTCCTTAATGTTTTGGAATGCTACTTGTTCTTGGTAGCGCCAATTCCAGACAGTTTTTTTATCTAATAGCCGATGTAATGGCTCTGCTACGGTTGCCTTTTGGCAGGAAGACATTGTAGAAGTTAATGAGACCTAAGAACGCCTGTAAGTCTGTTTTGTTCTTAGGTCTGAGTGCATCTTTAATTGCTTTTACTTTCTTTTCAGTGGGGTGTATTCCTTTCTCATCGATAAGGTAGCCTAAGAATTTGACTTGATTGGTGGCTAGTTGACATTTTTCTCTTTTGACTTTAAGCCCTGCTTCCCTGAATCTTTGCAAGACTTCTCTCAGTCTATCTTCTAATTGATGTTTGTTTTTCGCGGATACTAATACATCGTCAAAATAGGGAATGACCCCTTTTAGTCCATTTCGAGGGTGTCCATTAGGCTTTGGAAAACACCTGGGGAAACGCTAACGCCAAATTGAAGTCTGTTACATTTGAATGCCCCTCTGTGCGTGACTATAGTCTGTACTTCTGCAATTTTGGGATCAACTGGCAGCTGCTGATAAGCTTGCACGAGATCAAGTTTGGTGAAAATTTTTCCTCCCCTTAATGAATGCAACAGATGTTGAACTACTGGAACAGGGTACGCGCTTTGCTGGAGCGCATGATTGAGGGTGGCCTTATAGTCACCACAGATGTACTGACCCATCTGGTTTGCAGGAGTCACGATGGGAGTTTCCCACCTGGCGTGGTCTATTGGCTCTAACACTCCTTGTTCTTTTTTCTCGCCATTTTCTTTCCGACTGAAGCCTATGTATGTCTTCTTAGTCGTCATCGGTGTCGCTCAGGGATTCAAGGTCTTCATGGTGGGCAGTTGTGGTGGTTTGTTTTTGTGTTCCTTCCGCCTTCTTCTCTCAAGCTTGGTTTTGTGGTTCTGGATTTGTTGAGTTTATTTGGTGCATGGTGGCTGTGGATTTCTTGGCTGCTTCAGCAGCGGTGGCTTCTATGATAGCCTCAGCCATTGTGGTATTCGGTCTGTTTAGTAGCTTGCTTTGGAGTGTAGCATCCTGCAATCCGAGGACCATGCGGTCTGTCATGGCTTCATCCATGTTGAGAAACTCGCAGGCTCCTCTGATATCTCTTAAGGCTGCTACGAAATCTCCGATGCTCTCGTCTTCTCATTGATCTCGCTTATAGAATTCATGTCTTTTAATAAGATTGGAGACCACCGGCGCGTAATGGGCTTGTAGCATTCGGTTTAATTCTGGCCATGCCATTTGTTTTATGTCCCGTAGTTTGGCTAACGCCTTGGCCATTTTGAAGATGGCATTTTGAAGAATTTTGAAGATGGCAGGGCCACAGTGTGTGAGGAATATGGCTCTCTTCCGCTGGTCAGTTATTCCTTGTAGCTCATTGCTTTATAAAAACATCAGGAAGCAGTCAGTGTATGACTCCCAATCTTCTTCAGCTGGGTTGAATGGTGCAGGCAGTGCATTGTTACCGGCCATTTTGGTTGCTCGGTTCTTGTCGCCGTGTGCTTCGGTCTCACTCTTCTAAGACAATCCCACCTTCATCACCAGTGTTCTGTCCTGGGAATAGAAGTACTCAAGACTGGTGTTCATCAAACAGCTCTTTATTATAAACCATCTCAGTGACTTTGTAACAGGACATTGCCGGAGCCGTGGCAGCTCTTTTTATAGCAGCTGCTCACAGCTTGCGGCCAATGACAGCTCTTTAAGATTTCCCATCATTAGGTCGGCCAATTGTAATGGTATTTTATTAACCAATCCTATTGCGGCCTGCTCAGCCAATCAGATTAAAGTATTTGGAGTATTCTAATTCTTATACACAACAATAACCGCTGTGATTTCATGTTCGTGACATAATCCCTGATTGATAGGAAATACTCTAAGGGAGAACAAAGATCGCGTAGCACCATAAAAAAGATAGTTTCCAAAGTTTGAAAACAGAAGTAGCAATGTTGTTCAAGGGATAGCCTTTCCCAAATATATTTAGAATACTGCATTTGGTGTAATGCCAGGTTAATGTTTAAAAACATGACATAGCAAGATATTATTTAAAACATTTTTCCCAAGGAAACTAGAGTCACTTTAGATCAGATTGGCAGCCCATAAATCTAATAAACAAAGCAGAATTTTGTTATGGAGTTTGAAAGTATCATAGGTTGTACCAGTTGCATTTTTCTATTTTGTTGTTCAACATAAACAATTGTTTGAACTGAGCAGTCCTTGGTGCTCTCTGAGCTTGCTTGTTTCTTGCAGATGTTTCATTATCCAAAGTGAGTGCTAGTGATGATGTTAATAATAGTTCTTTGAACACTTTCTGGTTTAGAACCCTTGCAAAACTATTATTTGAAAGCATAAGAATGCCTTGAGAATGCTGCAAATTTGAACACATCAGTTTTCTAGTCATTCAAAGAAAGAGGAAAGTGTTGAGGGTAATCAATGTAAATTAAAAGAAGGATTCAGCTTAAGCCTCCCAGGTCAAAACCAAAGCACTGATATCACTATGGCAAAGATTTTATTTATTTATTTATTTTGTCAAAAGCTTACAATACAATAGAAATAAGATTAAACATAAGTTTAAATGGGATGGTAGGCACAATTGTGTGCTTATGAACACCCCTTACAGATATCTTAGGAATAGGATGAGGTCCATTGAGGTTAGTTTGGGGGTGAAGGAGTGAGGGTCTGAACAGGTGACAACAGAATCAGGTAGTGAGTTCCAGACATTGACAACTCTGTTGCTGAAATTGCACTTCCTGCAATCAAGTTTGGAGTAGTTTACATTAAATTTATATCTGTTGTGTGCTCCTGTGTTGTTGTGTTGTATTCATTAACTGGTAAGAGTTGTAACATATGATTTTATGTACTATGCTTCAGTCCAGTCCAGTCAAGGTTGTCTAAGTCTAGAATCTCAAGTCTGGTGGTGTGGGGTATTCTGTTGTGAATAGAGGAATGTAGAACTTTTCTGGTAAAATACTTCTGCTCAATTGTATTTTTGTCTGATATACAGTGTGGATTCCAGACAGCACAAGTATTGGTCTAGCAAAGTTTTTGAATGCCCTAGTTTGCAAATCAGTGTTACCAGAGGAGAAGCTTTGTAAAATTAAATTTACAAATCTTAAAGCCTTTTTGGCAATACTGTTGCAGTGAGCTTTGGTGCTTAGGTCATTCGATATGAGAACTCCAAGGTCCTTGACAGAATGAGAGTCATCAACAAGGTCATATCCGCATAGCTTGTATTTGGTATACAGATTTTTTTTACCAATGTGTAGGACAGAGCATTTGTTGGTCAAGATTTGGAGTTGTCAACTGTTAGACCATTCTGACACATAATCAAGGTCTTTTTGAAAGGATGATAACATTGATGGTGGTGTTGAATAGTTTTACATCAACAGTGAAGAGGATGCAATTGCTAATAAGGTGACCACAAAGGTCATTTATATAGTGTGTAAAGAGTGTAGGTCCTAGAATGCTCCCTTGGGGGATACCGTAATAATTAGTGCAGGGTTTGATAGGGTGTTTCCTATTTTTACTATTTGTTGCCTGTTTGACAGGAAGGCAGTAATCTACTTGTGAAGGGATCTGGAAATGCCATAAGAATTTAATTTTAATAGTAGTTTGTCATGTACTACTGAGTCAAAGGCTTTGCAGAAGTCAATGTAAATTAAATCTATTGCTTTACCCTAGTCACGTAGTGTAGTCCATATGTTTTTGTAGTTTAGAAATTGCAAATTGCAGGACAATTTTTTTCTGAAACCAAATTGTTTATTAGAGAGTAAGTTGTTTCACTCTAGGTGGAAGGTAATGCATTGATTAATACTTGATTCCATAACTTTGCACATGACACAACACAATGAGATTGGTCTGTAGTTTTCAACTAGGCAAGGGTCACCTTTTTTTGAAAATAGGGATGACTGTTGCTAAAGACCATAAATTTGGTAAGAGCTGGTTCTGAATGATATCTCATATATGATGCTTAGGGGTTCTGCTATGGTAGTGGAAAGCTTTTTTAAGAAGAATGCACATAAGCCATCAGGGCATTTTCTATGTTATCTTCAGTAAAGTCAAAGTAAAGTAAAGTAGATCATTGCAGTTTGTTGTTGTACGATTAGGAAATATGGGGCATGAGCCATTACTGTTTACAAAGACTGAACTGAAGAACAACAGTGGTGTCCCCCAAGGCAGTGTTTTAGGACCAACTCTTTTCATACTCTACTTAAATGACCTCTGTGATCATATCAAGAGCAACTGTGTTCTCTTCGCTGATGATGTAAAGCTATTCAACACCACTGACAATACTGCTACCTTTCAAAAAGACCTTGATTATGTATCAGAATGGTCAAACAAATGGCAACTTCAAATCTCAACAAATAAATGCTCTGTCCTACATATTGGCAAAAAAAATCAGAAAATAAAATACAGGCTGAATAGTCAAAACCTTGTTGATTATCCAAACTCTGTCAAGGATCTTGGAGTTCTCATCTCTAATGATGTAAGTGCCAGAGCCCACTGTAACTACATAGACAAAAAGGCACGAAGAGTTGTTAATCAAATCTTAACTAGCTTTTTCATTGATAATATTATGCTAATAACTAAAGCATACAAAACATTTGCTAGACCAATACTCGAATATAGCTCATCAGTCTGGAACCACATTACGTATCATTACAGTTGAGAAAGTCCAGAAATATTTCACAAGAAGAGTTCTCCACTCCTCTACTCATTGCAGAATACCTTATGCCACCAGACTCGAAATTCTAGACCTAGAAAACCTAGTACTACGCCACCTTCAGTCCTATCTAAGTATAGTATATAAAATCATACATTGCAATGTATGCAATGTATGTATTCATCTGTCAATGAATACATCAGCTTCAACCGTAACAACACAAGAGCAAACAATAGATACAAAGTCAAGGTTAATTGCACCAAACTTGATTGCAGGGAATAGAACTTCAGCAACAGAGTGGCCAATGTCTGGAATACTCTACCTGACTCTGTGGTTTCTTCCCCAAACCCCAAAAACTTTAACCTTAGACAATCTACTATTGACCTCACCCCTTTCCTAAGAGGTCTCTAGGGAGCATGCATAAGTGCACCAATGTGTCTACCATCCCTGCCCTATTGTTTCTTTTTTTTTTTTTCTTATATGTATCCATGTATTCATAACTATATTTTTACTTATATCTATTATCTTGTAAGCAATTAACACAATAAATAAATAAAATAAATAAATAAAAACATGTTGAAGAGGTTTGCCTTTATGGCTTCGTCGCTATAATCTTTCCCATTAGGACCTTTTAGTGTTGGGATAGTTTTTGAGTCTTTAAGTTTGGTGTTTACAAAGTTATAAAAGGCATGGATGAATTTTGCGCGTAAAAGATTTTCCTCTTGTTTGCAGTGGTAATTTGGTGCATTCAGCCTTTATATTCGGCATAAGGTGTTGTATCGGTTTTTAAAGTTAGCTACATATTTAGTTTTGTTTTTACGTCATAAGGATTATTTTTCAGATTGAAGTTTTCTTATTATTTTGGGTAAATTGTTTTTGTTTTGTTTTGGGGGTTTACTAATGGAACATATAGTTTAATGACTCTTTCAGGTTCAAGCATAATGTTCTTCTGTAGTGTTACAACCAGATAACAGAATGTGCCAATCAAGTGATAACAAGTCGGCAGCTATGAGTTCATAATTGGCTTTTATAAAATTATATTTTGGAGATCCATCATTATGATCCTCTTTGAGAGGGTGTAAATTTGGACAAAAGTCAATCATGCTATAGTCATTGTTTCAAAATGGTTCCTGTATTTGTAGGCCATAAATTGAGTTTGAGCTGTTGCAGAAGAAGAGGTCAAGGCAGTTGTTTAGCCTGGTGTTGTTATATACTAATTGATCCAGTCCCAGTGTGGTAACGGCATTGTACAGGGTTGTATGAATGTGTTCAGGTGTACATTCATTTAGTGTCCAATTTAAGAGGTAAGTTGAGGTTACCAAGAAAAATAAGAAGGTGTGGACAAGAAGCAGCTCATGTCAATAGTGAAGTTAGCTTGTTTGCATGAACTATGTCATAGTCAGGGGCTCAGTAGCAAAGTAAAAAGTGGATTGAGGTATTTAAGGACAGTTCACAGATGATGGTTTCAGGAAGAGCAAGCTCTTGTATAATTTGAATCTTTTTTAGATTTAGAAACTTTTTATAGAATATAGCAACTCCACCTCCTCTGCGGATTTCGCGATCAGACTGATAAATTTGATATTCTGTTACAGTGGTAATGAAGTCTGGGAAAGATGCATTCAACCATGTCTCACAGACAAATATAATGTTGAATGTGGCTGTGCTTGGTAAGATGAGGAATTCATGTATTTTATTTGTGAGGCTTCTTGCATTGAGTAGTTTGCATTTAAGATATGAAGTCTGGGTCTGGAGGAAGTAAGGAGCATGCATCCCTAACGTTGAATGTTTGGGTGATGGTTATTGTGATGTGGGTTGTGGGTCTTGCTTTTGATACAATCTGCTCGGTAGTCAATGTATAGATTAGTATTACCTAATACATGTAGTCTTTTGAGCTCAGAACGTAGTTCCTGGGATTGTACATATTGCTGTAAGGTTAGATCAGGGTGAGAATGAAGGTTCTTATGGTTATTGTTGCTCTTTGCAAGTGAATTTATTGAGAAGATGAATTTGTGTTTGTTTGATTCATTTTTGCAAAGGACCCTTTGACGCAGAGGTGTGTGGTCATCAAGCCGTCTTTGTTTTTTGAGTTCAGGACCAACACAGGAAATACCAAGTATTTCATCAGGGGAGATGGTTGATGCTTGATATTCTCTGATGATGTTTGGAACGTTAGTGATGTCATCATTGTCATTGACCTCTAGATCAAATAAGATGGCATTTGGTCGCTTCCATTCACGCTCAACGGCTTCTTGGATGAGGATGGGGATATCAATATTTGAAGGATTTGTGTTTTTTTGTGGATTGGGTTTGGTTGCAGTTGTTGGGTAGAGATTTGGTTTGTATATGTTTGATGTTTGTTTTTTTGTGCTGTCTCTTTTTTTCAAAGGTTTATTAATCTTACTTGTATCATGTCCAGGGATGCTACAATGGTGTTAAAGGATGTTATACATGTTTCTATGGTATCAACTCTTTCAAACAGGGTAATATATTTTTCTAGTTTGGTCTGCACGGTGGGCAGAAATATGGAAATTCATTGATGGATGATTTTAGGAATAGAGCCATTTGCTTGGGTAATCTTAAGCAATTATGGTGAGCGTAGTTGTCACAAAGAGAACATTTGATGTAATCTTCATTCTCCTTTAAAGTTTCCTTAAGGCCCGGTCCCACTGAACGCAAAACGTATGCATAAAGGACACAGCGGATGAGCAAAATTTCGGGGGTGGCTCCATCCGTTTTCATCCGCTCCAAAAAGTGGTGAAAATTTGCATAAACGGAACAGAAAAGAACGGATGTGGGTAGTATGTAGCGGGGATGTTAAACAGATGTTCATCAGAAGCCTAGCGGATGAAAGCAGATGGAAGCGGATGACACCTCCGAAGGGTTCCGGGGAAGAATTTTGCAGCGGACGCATAGCAGAAGGGGCAGATGCATAGCGGATGAATCGGATGCATCACGTACGCCTGTAGGAAACAAAGGGGATGCCATGCTGATGTATATTGGATGCAAAGTGTTCACTGCGCATGCGGGCGGTATGAATTGCTTCCGCTCCGTGGATATAAAAGGGTGCAGCACGCATGCAGAATAGTCTATTCTGACTCAGAATAGTCTCAGAGACTGAGTTGTTTACTTGTTTAATAAAGTTTATATTTGCTTAAGACACTTAATAAAGTTTACTTGGTTCATTTTGTTTACTTAATAAAGTGTTGGTAAAAACTTTGAAAAAATGGTTGAGCCTTTGCATGCTTGTGGGATAGATAAGGATAGTTATGGGATAGATAAAACTCCAGTGTAACCATAGTGGTGCAACCATCCCAGCTGCCACACATATGGATCTTTATTATCAATAACAATTTATTCATTGATCAACACTTTTTAAAATAAACAAAGCTCTTTATTAATGCCCTATTCATTGTAGGACCACTCAACATACATGGCACAATCTCATCAGTGTTATGCAACAGTCTCAAGGAAGCATCCATTAATCATCTATCATCCTGTCTTGCCACTCCACTGCTCCAGCTGGGGAGTTGCACCAGTGTCTCAGTAGGTTGCACTGCTTCTTCCCTTCACGTGAAGCTCTGTTGGGGCCTTGCACATCCACAGTGTCTATCAGGTAATGTCCTTGCCTCCATTCACCAGGCTCCATGTCCCCATTCCCTTGTTGACAGTCGACAAGTCTGTTCTGAAACACTGGGTAGTGGGTGCTCATGAGATTGTGCAGGATGCAGCAAGCTTCCACGATGCTCCTCACAGTCTCTGGGTCATGCTGCATGGTGGTGAGAAGTATCTGGAACCTGTTGGCCAGGATGCCGAAGGCATTCTCCATCACCCGTCTTGCCCTGGACAGCCTGTAGTTGAAGATCCTCTCTTCACGGGTGAGGTATTTTGAAGTGTACGGCTTTCATGAGGTAGCTTCTGAGATAGAATGCGTCATCACCAACAGTGAAGTAGGGCACATCTTGTGTGTCGTTGGGTAGGGGGTCTGGACCTGGAAAACCCATGATGAGGTTGCGTTCCAGCCCATCCTTGAGGTCACTTGCATTGTATACCTGGCCATCTGAAGCTGACCCATTGCCTGAAGCATCGATATAGATGAACTTGTAGTCAGCATCAACCATGGCAAAGAGGATGATACTGAAGAAGCCCTTGTAGTTGTAATAAGTGGACCTTGAGTTGGCTGGAGCTTTGCAGGCCACGTGCTTCCCATCTATGGCTCCAACGGTGTGGGGAAAGTTCCACCTCTGATACCACTCTTCTGCAAGTTTTCTCCAGCCTTGTTCAGTGGTGGGGCACATGAGGAGCTCCTCCACGTATTCTTCAATGATGGCCTCTCCCACTTCTCTGACCACTTTGCTGATGGTGTTGTGTGGTACCCTCCACGCATACTGCATGTTTCTGTATGTGGTTCCAGAGGCCAGGTGCCACAGAGTCAGTGCCACCTTCAGTCCAGGGTCCAGATTGGGATGGAAGTTGGTGCTATGCTTGGTCAACCTGGGTCTCAGACACTCTACAACTTCGTCAAACATGGCTGGTGGTATCCTCATGAAGTGATGGAATGCACTAGGGTCTTCATTCCTCATCTCCACCATCAAATGGGTATACAGTCCAAACTCCATTCTTCTCACGATCCATCCTTGGACCCACACAGCTCTTGGATGTCTACTTCTTCTCCTTCTGTGTAAAAGTTGACACAGTCTGAACAGGTTTTGGTTCTGGTGATGAATGAGCGCAGCTATCATATGGACTGTTTCATCATCCATGGTGGAGAACAATTGATGATGATGATGATGATGATGATGATGATGATGATGATGATGATGA
>BLBF01000020.1:2104694-2122085 GCA_015471245.1 Laticauda colubrina
TAGTATAGTATAGTATAGTATAGTATAGTATAGTATAGTATAGTATAAAATTCTTTATTGTCCAAGTGTGATTGGGCACACAAGGAATTTGTCTTGGTGCAAATGCTGTCAGTGTACATAAAAAAGATACATTTGTCAAGAGTCAAGAATCATAAGGTACATCACTTAATAATAGTCATAGGGTACAATAAGCAATCAAATCATACATGGAAACAGTCAATATAAATCATGAAGATACAAGCAACAAAGTTACAGTCACAAATGGGATGGGATGGGTGATAAGGAATGATGAGAAGATTAATAGTAATGCAGACTTTATAAAAAGTTGGACAGTGTTGAGGGAATTATTCATTTAGCAGAGTGATGGCATTCGGGATTATTATTGAGGGATGTGGCGGCCTAGTGATGAAGATGCTCACCTCCCACTCGAAAGATCGCGGAAGATATTTCTCTCCTAGGGTGCAAAGAAAAAAATATCTGCTGTGAACTCCGCATGGCATCATGCCCTCATCTGGCCATTAAATGCTCAGCTCCATCCAGTCTCCCTGACTGAATTAAAAGATAACAGAGTTGTAAAATGATCTTAGATTACAGAGTGCACAAATTATATTTCCTTCATTTATTGAACTGTGATTCTCAGAAAGGTTAAGTTGTTGTTGATTATGAGGATCTGGGGAATGTTTTCTTTGTAAATTATTTTTATGCTGTCATTTACCATAGAATGGCCTATTATATATCTAATAAATATCAGATGAGCAGCCAGCTGAAGGAGGAAAAGGATCAGGGAGGAGATTTGTTTGACCATTATGCTGCAATAGAAGGTCAGTTTGGGGTTCTTGAGTTTTTGTGCCAAAGTTCACTTTTGAAGTGAGCATTCAGCCTGTTTTAAATGCTGGTGCTTATTATTACTGCTATTTTTAGCTCCTTTTTAAAATGTCTCTGATGCTATAATTGGTTGTGGAAATGTTTTTATTCTGAAACATACTTAGGGAAATCAGTTTTTAGGTGGTACCTCTTCAGCCTTTTCCGCAAGAGCAGGGCAGAGAAAATGGAGGAAATAATTCATACAGAAATGGAATATATTGATCCAGATAAAGATTGTATTGGCTAGGAAAAAGGTACATTATTTCAGAACAAACCCCCTACCCTCCCCCCACAAAAAAAGAAAAACCAATATAGAGAAAAGTTGATTTGAAAAAAAATTGAAGATTTTGCTTGTATTTTCAGAAGCTGCAAAATATTGGAAAGAAAGACCTGGGGAGGTGAGGGAGGCAAACAAAAGGAAATCCACCTTATCCTCACTTCAAAATTTCATCTCTCTTTTGCTTCCCTTGTTTCATTCTTGAAGGTGAAATCAAGCCAAATGTCCACCTCTCGCCCTTTTCCCCACACTCTCCCCATTTCTTATAAAACAATTTCCAATGAGTGTACAGATAAGCATAACCAGCCAGTATGCAATTGTTGAACAGATAACCATAATAAATGTCCCTGCAAATTTATAGTTGCCCGTTGTGTTGCACTGAATGGCTCATAGGTTACATTAACCAAGTTCCCTCTGATAGCTTTCTTCATCAGACTGTAATGCATCATGAGCAAGGGGTGAAGCTGATCAGACTGATATGTGACACATGCTGTGTCAAGCTCTCCAAGAGCTGTCATTTTTCTACTTTCCTGGTTCTCCATCAGGCAAGTTTAATCAACATAAATTGAGTTCTTCTACAGCAGCAAAGGGTGCTTTTTATGTTTGGTAAACAGTATGCTCACATGCATGACAACTTTTGTAGACAAAGGGTATCCATAGGACTTTCAGTTTAGCATGGCTTCACATGAGTCACAGTAAGATGTTGATGGATCAGCACATTTTGATCTAGTTAGTACAAACGGGGCCTCAGCAAAGGAAAACTGTGCTTTGGTTCTCCTTCCTTCTACTGCGGAGAAATAATTACATGACTGAATCTTTTTCCTGGGAAAATATAGATATAAAAGAATAGCAGAGTTGGAAGGGACTTTGAAGATCTTCTAGTCCAATCCCCTGCTCAGTCAGGAAACCCTATACCATTTCAGATAAATGGTTGTCCAATCTCTTCTGAAAAACTTCCAGTGATGGAGCATTCACAACTTCTGGAAGCAAGTGGATCCACTGATTAATTGTTGTAATTGTCAGGAAAATTCTCCTTAGTTCTAGGTTGTTTCATTCTTTGATTAGTTTTCACCCATTGCTTCTTGTCCTGCCGTCAGGTGCTTTGGAGAATAGCTTGACTCCCTTTTCTTTGTGGCAACCCCTGAGATACTGGAACACTGTTATTATGTCATCTCTACTCCTTCTTTTCATTAAACTAGACATACCCAATTCCGGCAACCATTCTTTAAATGTTTTAACCTCCAGCCCCTTTGTTCTTCTTCTCTATCATCTTTCTAGAGTCCAGAGTCATATGAATATACATGCACATTTCTATAAAGCAACGTTGACATGTTACTGTAAGTAACTAAGAATACTTCTCTATTAACTTGCTATATAAAGACATTTGTTTTCTTTTAAATTTCTTTTAAATGTTACATTCAGTTATACTGTATCATCCTTCCCCTTGTCATCCAAATGACAGACTTAAGGAAAATCTGTGTTCTGCTGCTCCTATTGACCTTAACAAAGGGATGGGCATGAGACCATACTAAAGCTCCACTGAAATTAATCCAAGGTGGATTTCCCCCATCTACTTCCTTCATCTGGAGCTTTGTGTTCTCTTACACATCATTCATAATCTCTAGTCTTTGGACTCTAATCATAAAACAAGGAGATTAGAACAATAAATATCAGATTAAGAATTTTAAAGGGATAACATTAACAATGTATAATCTTGATCTTTAACATTTACAGAAATTCCACCGAAGTGGTCATGTATCTCATTGTACCCTACAGTGTGTTCTGTTTTGTTGACGTTGAAGTGGAACCTACTGAACTACTTTAGATTGAATGAGGAAGTAATAAACAGTAGTATTTAATACTACTAATCCTGTCCATCATTAGAATGTGCAAGGTATCTTTAAAAAAAAATCAGATCTGCAACAAGATCCCAATAGACAGAATCTGGCTCAATAATTCCAACCACTTCTTTCAGCAAGACCATTCATTCCCCCTCTACCAATTCAAAATTATCCATTTTTCTTTTTCCAAGTTGCAGTCAATATTCTTTGGCTTCTGCCCAATATTCTTTATTGGGCATTGTTGCTATTGTTATTGATTCCTTGAAAAAGAAAGAGAATACAGGTAATCAACAATTTACAGTAGTTTATTTAGTGACTGCTCAAGGGTTTCAGCGGCACTGGAAAAGTGACTTATGACCATTTTAAGACTTACGACCATTGCAGCATCTGGTGGTCACTTGATCAAAATTCAGAAGTTTGACAACTGACTCATATTGGACTTCTGGTTTAGGCTTCTTCAGCAACAGACCGAAATCCGCGATCATGTGCGGTTTCAATCCATGCTCGCCATCAGATCTTTTGGATTCAGGGCTGAAGCCACCCCATAGAGGTGGTGAAGAGAGAGGAGACCACCAGCTGAGTTGAGGGGAGCCGCATCTCTCCTCCTTAGCTGGCCATTACTCCTTTTCCAAAGGCAACTGCAACGGTGGCCAAAAATGGCCACCTCAAAGAGGAACCCGACCAGACAAGATTGAGCAGGAAGGAAGACAAAGGGGCGAGCTTGACAGACTGGGCTAAGCAGAGACAATGTCTATGCAAGGTACCCTGGAACTAAAAGTATTAAGAATGTTATTCCTAAAAGAAGATTTTTAAAGCAGAGGAGAAGAGAGGAGAAAAGGGGGGAATTTTTTTTTCTTTCTCATATTGACAGTTACAATCAGCTTTGAATGTTCAAAAAAAGTCAACTGACTCATATTTATGATGGCTGCAACTTGAAGCACCTCGGGGTCATGTGATCAGCTTTTGCAAACTTCTGAAAAGCAAAGTCAATGGGGAAATCAGATTCACTTAACAACCATGTCATTAAATTTGTAATGATTCACTTAACAACTATGGCAAGGTTGTAAAATGGGACAAAACTCACTTAACAAATGTTTCACTAAGCTACCAAAACTTTGGGCTCAGTTGTGGTCGTAAGTTGAGGACTACCTTATCACAGATGTCAAGATCTCTCAACCTTACCAATTCCTCCTTGCTTCTTAGGTTTTGCCATTAGATAGAATTGTATTAAAGGAATTGTATAACAATTGATGCAATTACTAGATGAGGAAGGTAAAGAATATATATTCCCGGAAGCAAAAACAGGGGTAGCATGGAGGAAAGGAAAGAATAAAGAATGCATGTTTTCCCAATCCTACTGTGACCATGTAATATCTAAAGCTATTTTAAATCACAACTAAATGGTGCTGATTGCACCTATGTTTTTTGATGTGCTACTGATTTGTTGCCTTAACCTAAAGGAAGCATTTTACATTAAAACATACGTATATAATTTCTCTATTCTATGGCTGCAATTGGACTTTAAATTACCCAGAACTTAAACATAGCCAATATGCATCTGGGAGAAAAAATCACTCCAATCTATGTAAGTAGCAATACCTGTAAATGTACCAGAATATTAAAATGGAAGTAACTAGATTTCCAGCTGTGTAAACAAGTATAATCTGATCTGATTGGCATGAAAGACTTTTTCCCCCTTCCCACAGTCTTCAATTGTAACCTCAGACTAATTCTCCATGATCTCTCATCCCAAACCATATGGTTCATTTCCATGGTCACAATCATATATGTAACTGATTATTTTGCAAACAATATCCATTGGAGAACCAACACTTCTATCCATGTCATCTCTATGTTTCGGTGAATATATAATTCCACCAATCAACTGAGTCTGAGGGGAAATTAATCAGAGCCTTAGTCTATTTATTATTTATGTATTTTTTGCCTTCATTATTTTTAGAAACTCAAGGCAAAGAACATATCCAACAGATCTTCCTCCTATTTTCCCCACAACAACAACCCTGTGAGGTGGTTGGACTGAGACAGAGTGACTGGCCCAAAGTCATCCAGCTGGCTTTCATAGCTAAGGCACAACTTAAATTCATAATCACTTGCTTTCTAGCCCAGTGTCTTAACCACTAGGCCAAACATGTTCTCCTCCCTGTAATACAGGATTACATTTTGGCTTAATTCTCTGCCTATCACCCTAGCAGTGCTCTAGCTGTGGAAGAAAGTTTCTTTTAACTCATTTTTTTCTCAATTTGGACTGCCTTAAGCCTGAAATTTTTTGTGTACTGCTACAACTGGCAAAATGAATCTTCTCTCTTTTGCAATAGTTTATTTTAATTGTTTTGTTTCCAGATTTTCTGTTATATTTTTAGGTATTATTTGCAAAAAAATTTGCTGCTTATTGTTTAATATTGTAAATCAGTGCTACCATGCTTCATACCTTATGTGTCACACTACAATTCCCATATTCCTGAAGCTTAAAAGAATGGTAACTCACTATAATTAGAAAGTACATCTGTAGATGCTGGTCTAAAACAACAAACAACAAAATTAATCTTGTTGATGACCAGGGCTGTTAAACTAACACTCCTGAGAGACATTGGATGACTTAGGTTCTTTCTAATATTGATCACTTTGAACTTTTAAAGAAAGTCACAGAACAAATAAGCAAACTAGTAAATATATAACTAAAGAGATAACCAGCAATACCAATCTGGGAACATTCCCAAAGCAGGGACTATCTCCAAAGGAAAGCTATTATCCAAATCCGTAGCATGAAAGAAAAGTTTAAATTTCACATGGTTAAACTACAGCATGGAAGAATGGGTTAATCATAATATTTAATGGGTTAAACATAATATTTCTTCACTTCCCCCAAATAATCCTCCCCTCTCATCCCCATAGACTCACAACTAATGGCTTTGGGGGAAGAACACATTTCCATTGGTTCAAATGAAGATTGTAGTTTGGGAATGAAAAAAAGCATGTTATCACCCTTCAGATAATGTTGAATTTATAAATAAACTTCAGCCCCCAGCATCTCTTACCATGAGCAAAGCTGACAGGAACTACTGGGAGTTGTAATTCAGTGGCTTCGGATGGCTTTTCTGTCTTATTAATATATCAGTTATTTCTCAGTTATTAATTCAAAGACACTAAGCAACCCTATATTGAATTCAGCAACAACAAAAATTACATAGGAGTATTAGAGCTACCAACTTGAGCTTCAGAAATTTGGATAACCACCAGGTGGCAAAAAAAACATACACAAAACATACTCTTTTTTTACCATCTAGTGCTGGTTTGGGGAACCAAACTTTGTGGATTTGTGGACTTCGACTCCCAGAACTCCTGAGTCAGCTCCCAGTAATTTTGGGAGTTGAAGTCCACAAGTCATAAAAGATCCATGGTTCACCACCTGTGATCTAGTGAATATCTGAATTATTTCAACCCAGTTAGGGGGAAAGTGGCACATTTTTATCCATATTAATAACAGAAGCTGGCACAAGATTTGATACCTTGAATATCTTCGCTTTGCATTAAAAAATTAGACGCTAGTCCTCATGTCTGAAGAGAGATTTAAATACCAGAGGTGGTATTCAACAGGTTCTGACCAGTTCTGGAGAACCGGTAATGGAAATTTTGAGTGGTTTGGAGAACCGGCAAATATCACCTCTGATTGGAGATTTTACAGTATCCTTCCCCTGCCACGCCCACCAAGCCATGCCCACAGAACTGGTAGTAAAATTTTTTGAATCCCATCATAGTTTAAACCTATGTGCTGAAACAAGTTAAATATTGCAGCCCAACAACAGGGCTCAGCAGGGAAATTCAGTGTTGCTGGCAGAACTAAAGAGGTGTTGTCTATGAATGTTTGTGCAAAAGGAGCTGGAAAGATATGAGAATGAATTACAGCTCTTCACTTCAGGGTAGAAATTGTAGCTGTCTGCAAATCGTAACATTAGACAGGATTTTAAAGACAAAACATGACCCTACAGTTAAGAAAAACAAACAAAACATTATCTATAATGTTTGTACGATGTGCTATACATCCTTAAACTTAAACCGTATGGGTGATTTGAAGTGTTATCTGATCATTACAATCTATTCCATCCATTAGCACCATCTCATCCAATCTGAAAGTCAGATCAGTCTTTTGAGAAGAAAAATCAGAAGAGCAACCCATTTGTTTTCAATAACAGCACAATCAATATTATGCTTGGAAACTTATCCTATTAAATGCCCTTGTGTGTTTATATTGTTCATTATATCCCAGCCTATAAGTATTTTATTGTTTACTATGTATGCTATTGTTACCTACTTTAACAACATGAAAAGTAGACAACAGCCAAGAACAGGTGACTATATCATAGGGATATATTATAGGGTAGAGCATGTACTAATTTACACTGCTAGAAACAAGATGTTGGACTAATCAATATTTATTAGATCATCTCCCAATTACTCTTTTCTGTTGTGCATAACTCCAAACACAAACAATCATAGAAAATAGGTAAATGTGTGATAAAAGACAGAAATAAAAGGAAGGAAAAAGATTAAATTTACAATGAAAAAGCATGAACAGGTTGCAGATGTATATCTTTTATAAATATGTTAATCAATAGTTATATGGAATGTATTAATATGCAAATCCATATTATATAGATATAGTAACATGCTGATCTATACTAGAATAAATGAACAGATGGTGAATAATGGGATTTATTGACAGATTTATACAATTTTTGCAATTAGTTCCACCACCTCAATGCAAAATAGACTTTAGGATTACCAACTGACCATTATTAATAATGCAGAAAATGATGATTCATTATAGAAATACATTATTTTTTTAAAAAATGGTATGGAACAGGAAGAAAAAGGAATAGACCACTTAAAAGAAGTCACCATTCTTAAGGAAACTGAAGATGAAAGTTCCCCATGATTTTGGATTCATACTAATTGGGGTTTAAACTCATAGCTCATTCCATCTCTGTGGTTACAAGTAATTGTGTGTCTCCATCCTCACAGGAATGAGCAGTGTGATGTTGAGAATTTTGTAATTCCTAGCTTCCCATAGCAACAAGGAATAAATATTTCCTGAGTGAAAATATTAGTATTTACATTAAATTTGAGGTCCTGAAAATTCACTTATGCCACGTTTTCATCCCAACTTCCTTCTTCCCAGCTCGGATAAAATTTGAGTAGACTTATTTTCCTTGTGTACAAAATCTCAAAAATACTCAAATAAGAGAAGAAGCTGTTTGGAGTGAACTGATTTCACCAGTAGATAGTTTTGAATCCCAGCACAGAAGAGAGATTTGTGACTGAAGACAGAGAACATGAAGATTAAAAAGAAAAATAGTATATTCCATTGACAAGTACTTGGATAAGCCCAAACAAATTGCTGTTTCCCATTAACTATGGACCTAAAATTAATTATATCAAATGTTGGCATCAGCAAGTCATTTATTTTCTCTCATGAAAATATAACTATTAGCTTCTTGCTACGAGAGTTAAAAGAATGGGTGGCCCGAAACTGGGAAACCTCAGATGCTCAACCAATTTTGCAATAGATCTAAAAAGTCAATACATGGTTGCCATGTAAAAACTAAAGCCCCTGTCACACTGCACCAACGGATGCAAAGAGGATGTAAAATGGACAAAAAAGCTTGCTATCCGTTGGTTAACGCGATGTACTCACTGCCTCCGTTTTGCTTCCTCTCTATCCGTCCAGCATCCGTCTATTGACGTTTCATCCGCTCAGAAAGTTTTGAGCTGCCCAAAACTTTTGCGTGGAAAATGTATCCAATTTGTCCGTTATGCATCCACTATGCATCCGTTCTGCAAGCGTTACGCATCCGCTATATCCGCTAGGCATCTGCTGCGCATCCATGCAACTCTCATCCCCTCGGACGCAGGGAGGAAGGGGAACAGATGCAGAACGGATGCAGAACGGATGCAGCACAGAAACAAAGTCTTTAAAATGGATAAAAGGTTCTCAGAGGGGACCTATCTCGGATATTAAGGATGTCTACAGGATGCCTAGAGGATGCCTAGAGGATGCCTAGAGGATGCAAAGGGACACCTATACTGCCTATAAAAAGGGGAGCAACACATCTGGATCTCACTTTCAGAACAGCAGCCCTGTGGTGCGGACCTCTGCAGCCTTCATCTGCCTCTTCCTCTTCCACAGCATCTAGTCATGTCCACCATGGATCGTAACACGGTCCTTTTGGCAGCCACCATCCTTCTGCAGCAGTGCGAAGCCATCTACAGGCTCTGTGAACTCTACTACGGGAAGAAAAAGGGGTGGCCAAGAAGCGTCTGGGTACGAAGATGGTTCACCAGAAGAGCAGAGGATGGACTGTACAACAAGCTGATGGTGGAGCTCAGGAGCGAAGACACTCGGGCATTCCAGAACTTCATGAGGATGCCTCCAGCCATGTTTGACGAACAGCGCCTGACACCCAGGTTGACCAAGACAAACACCAACTTCCGGCCCAGCCTGGAACGTGGGCTCAAGGTGGCACTCACTCTGCGCCACCTGGCCTCAGGGACCACCTACAGGAGCATGCAGTACGGCTGGAGGGTGCCACACAACACCATCAGCATTGTGGTCAGAGAAGTGGTGCAGGCCATCATCGAAGAGTACAAGGAGGAGCTCCTCCAGTGCCCCTCCACTGAAGAAGGATGGAAGAAAGTTGCAGAGCAGTTGTATCAGAGGTGGAACTTCCGACACACCGTTGGAGCCATCGATGGCAGGCATGTGGCCTGCAAAGCGCCAGCCAAGTCAGGGTCCACTTATTTCAACTACAAGGGCTTCTTCAGCATCATCCTCTTCACCATGGTCGATGCTGACTACAAGTTCATGTACATCGATGCTTCAGGCAGCGGCTCTTCTTCAGATGCCCAGGTATACAACGCCAGTCACCTCAAGGAGGACCTGGAACGCAACCTCATCGTGGGCTTCCCAGATCCAGAACCCTTGCCCAACGACACACAAGATGTGCCCTACTTCATCGTGGGAGATGACACCTTCTCCCTCAGAACCTACCTCATAAAGCCATACACCTCCAAATACCTCACCCGTGAAGAGAGGATCTTCAACTACAGGCTGTCCAGGGCAAGGCGGGTGGTGGAGAACGCCTTTGGCATCCTGGCCAACAGGTTCCAGGTACTTCTCACCACCATGCAGCATCACCCACAGACCGTGAGGAGGATCATGGAAGCTTGCTGCATCCTGCACAATTTCATGCGCACCCGCTACCCAGTGTTGCAGAACAGACTCGTGGACCTCCAGCAAGGCAATTGGGACATGGAGCCTGGGGAATAGAGGCAAGGGCGAAACCTGATAGACACTCAGGATGTGCAATGCCCCAACAGAGCCTCACGTGAAGGGAAGAAGCAGCGCAACCTCCTGAAACACTGGTGCAATTCCCCAGCTGGAGCAGTGGAGTGGCAAGACAGGATGATAGATGCTTAATGGATGCTTCCTTCAGCCTGTCTCATCACACGGATGAGATTGGGCCATGTATGTTGAGTGGCCCTACAATGAACAGGGCATTTAATAAAGAGTTGTGTTTATGTTGACATGTGTGGATGATTGATTATATTGTTATTGATAATAAAGGGCCATAGGTGTGGCACCTGGGAGGGTGGACCATACAGTCCCACTATGCTTGCACTGGAGGTTTATCTATCCCACAGCTATTACCCATCCCAAAGGTAGACTTGCCCATCCCACAGGTATCCCTGCCCATCCCACAGCTATCTCAACCCATCCCACAGCTATCTTAACTCATCCCACAAGCATGCAAAGGCTTAAACCATTTCTAAAAGTTTCCAGCAAGACTTTATTAAAAAAAAGAAATGAAGCAAGTGTGTGAATCAAAAATAGACTTTATTAACAACAAGCTATAAGACAAAAATGAGTCTCTGGCACTTCTCTTGGTCGCTCAGTCTCAGGGGTGAAGGGTCCAGGTGCTGTGGAGGTGGCTGGTGCTGGAGTGCTTGTCATCAGCTCCTCTGGAAGCAGAAGCAGCAGAAGCCCCAGCCCCAGAAGAGCGAGCCCGTGCTGCAGAAGCCCCAGCAGAACCAGAGTGAGGCACAGGGGGCGGGATGGTAGCCCTGTCCCTCTTGCAAGGGCTGGCAGCAGATGGCTGAGGCTTGCTGTGCTTCAGCATGGTTGTGGGGTTGCTGGCTGGCAGGAAGGCTGGCAAGGAGGCAGGCACCAAGGCTGGCAGGAAGCCTGGCAGGGAGGCATGCACCAAGGCTTGCAGGCAGGCAGGCACCAAGGCTGGCAGGAAGCCTGGCAGGGAGGCAGGCACCAAGGCTGGCAGGCAAGCATGAACCAAGGCTGGCAGGCAGGCACCAAGGCTGGCAGGCAGGCAGACAGCAAGTCTGGCAGCAAGGCTGGCAGGGAGGCTGGCAGCAAGGCTGGCAGGGAGGCTGGCAGCAAGGCTGGCAGCAAGGCTTGCAGGCAGACATGCAGGCAGACATGCAGGCAGGACAGGCAAGGCAGTCAATGTGTCTGGAAGCAGGTCTTTCCTCTGAATGGTGACCTGCTTCCGAGCTGCTTCCGTTATGTCTGCGGAGCTGACACAATGCATCCTCCCCGCATGCGCAATTAACGCTCGGCATCCGTTCGGCTTCCGCTGTGCATCCGCTAGGCTTCCGCTCTGCATCCGCTTCATCCGCTGTGCATCCGCTCTGCATCTGCTTCATCCTTTCTGCGTCCACTTTGCTGAGGCCCCCCGGAAGCCTAGCGGATGTGCCATCCGCTCCCATCTGCTTCCGTTCCACATCCGCTTTCCATCCGCCCTGCGTCCTCCCCCCGTCCGTGTTATCCGCTCCGGTTATGCAAATTTTTGCCCCTTTTGAGAGCGGATAACAACAGATGGAACATTTTGCTTGTCCACTGTGTCCTTTTTGCATCCGTTGGGCAGTGTGACAGGGCCTTAAATTAAGCAAGGTAAAATAGAAAAAGGACTACAAAAAAAATCATCAGATTTTTATGTAAGTTTGGATAGCTGCAGTAGCCAAATTTACCAAGTAGAGGTAACTGTTAAAAACAAAGTAACTTTTTTATTTTAAACGTGAATGTTACCAACTGAATTCACTACACATTTCAGGAGTAGGGACTTAATGTTGACATGGAAGACCTGCTGGTCAATGATTTAAAATTATTTCAGATCAATAGATGAACTTTGCTGTCTTTTTCTGCAGCTTTTTCCCTCCCTTCTATTCACTTCAACTTTCTTCCCTCTTCCTTCTAACTATGTCTAACCTTCTATTTCATCTGAATTATTCCCAAACTTTCTTTTCCTAAACCCATTCAGCATGATTTACCTTTCCAAATTCTTATATTCAAGTTTCAATTTTTTTGTATTCCATTCTCTCCTTCATTTTTTTTAATAAAATCTTATATCTTATATCAGCACTGTCTAAAATCTGGTACAGTATCTTCTATCACCACTCTCCACCAGAAACATCCAACTTACTGATATTACAATAACTCAGCCAATCATAATCATTTCTATCACATTTAATGTTTCACAATCAAAATCTTAAGATGTTCACAATCGGGGCATATGATTTAAACTTTGGAAATAATGATCTTGTTGGGCAAAGCCCCTTTTTAAATCAGTTAATGAATATTACTATGTGTGTTTAGGAGTAAGTCTTGCTCATTTTGGTGTGTCCCTAAGTTCATTTCTACTGGCTCTTTAGACTTCCTACTCTATAATTTTTACCAAAGAAAAGATAATTTTAATGACCTTGTTAAATGTCATGAGCTGATTTTAATCTCATCAAGAAGTAATACATGTACTTCCCTGTGCAGAGAGCAATAACAGAGGAGAAAGTATATACTTCATAATGCTTTCTCATGTACTAACAAAGCTAAGTGGAACTCATCCCAAACAAACTTGAAGTACAGATGTAATCATACAGTTGATTGATGGTTTTAAAGGAAATAATGCTTTGCCTTCATGGCTTGGTTGTAAAAACATTATTTAGCCACAAATATTCTTAAAGCACCACAAAAAACAATCTACTTGTGTAAATCAAAGAGTAAACCTTGCAGAGCAATAACACTGATGTCTATTATCCCAAAATGATTGATTATTCGCTTATCCAAAGCTCATCTAAATGCCAATCTCCAGTGCACAGTGCAAGCAGAGCTGTTTCTATAAATAAATGGAAAATAACTTGAATTTAGTACCCAGGATGCACTTTAAAAACACATAGTGGAACTAGAAAGCATTTTATTTATATAGTAGACAAGCAGGTTCATATTTAACAATGTTTCTTTAAAAATCAATAATCCCTTGCCAAAAAAAACAATAGATCAAGGAAAAGAAGTTAAGTCTCACTGAAATCCAACAGGACAATTTCAGATATGACAACAGAATTTCCCAACCAGGCAGACAATTAAGGCAGCCTGATTGTTTGTTTATCTGCATACCACTACAATCAAAACTGAATCTCAGTGGCTCACATAGAAGAATGTAAAGCAATATTAATTCTGATCCAATATCAAGAGGATCCCAACTTGTGGAAGACGGCTTTCAGAAATACAACTAATGCAAACCTGTTGGTCATGCTTGCCAATGCTTCATTCATTCATTCATTCCTGATCATCTCTTGGATGGACTACTTCAATGCACTCTACATGGGGATACCTTTAAAGACTATTTGGAAGCTGCAAATGGTGCAGAATACAGAGCAGTTCTGGGCACCCCCAGGGTTGCACATGTAACACTTCTGCTATACAAACTGCACTGGCTGCCAGTGTGTTTTTGGAACCAATTCAAGGTGTTGGTTATCACTTTTATAGCCCTTCATGGCATGACACCACTTACCAGAGAACCGTCTCATCTTGCTTACATTGACCGATTCCATCCAATCTCATCTCGGTTACATTGACCCATCCCATCCAATCAGGTGGGAGGAGGAAACATGCTGCAGATCACATTGGATAAAGAATATTGAGTGGCAGGATCTAGGAAGAGAGCTTTCTCTGCCCCTGCCCCCACCACTGAAACATCTTATCCCCACAGCATAGGTTAGTCCACTTACTTTTGGCCTTTCAGAAGAGCATGAAGATTGACTCTGCCAATTAACATGGGGAGGGTGGAGGGTCTAAGAGTATTATGCAACCCTGAAGTGGCTCATGGCTTCACTTTGTTAACCTTTTAGCCTTAAACTTTTACTTTGATTTTTTTTTAATTTTTAACTTATAAAATTTAACCTTTTTTAACTCTTGTTTTTAGTTGCAATTTTATATTATAGGTAGTCCTCGACTAACAACAGTTCCTTTAGTGACTGATCAAAGTCACAATGACACTTGAAAGAAAGTGATTTATGACTGTTTTTCCCATGACCATTGCGACATCCCTGAGGTCACGTGATCAAAATGTGTTTGCTTGGCAACTGGTTCATATTTATGACAGTTGCAGTGTCCCAGGGTCATGTGACCCCCCTTTGCAATGGGGTGGGATTCAACCGGTGTTACTACCATTTCGGTGACTACGCTGCACACATGTGTAAAAAAAAACATCATCTGTGCCACCTGGACAGCTGAAAAGGGCTGCATGCAGGTGTGCAGCATTTGAAAAGCCTCTTTTTTCCTGCTTTTTCAACCTCAGCTGTGCTGCACAAAGTAGCTGTGGTTGAAAAAGCAGGAAATAAAGGACAGGTAAGAGCCAAACTGCATCAAACACAGAACTGGTTCGGTGTCTGCTGCTCTTCAGAGTTACCGTTTCTTTAGAGCCAGGCAGAAGCAATAGCATCCCACCCCTGATTTGCAACCTTCTTCCAAGCAAAGTCAATGGGGGAGCCAGATTCCCTTCACAATCACATTACTAATTTAACAGCTGCACTGATTAGCTTAACAATTGTGACAAGAAAGGTCATTAAATGAGGAAAAACTCACGTAACAAATGTCTCACTTATAGCAACAGAAATTTCGGGCTCTGTATCAAGGACTGCCTGTATTTTCGGATGTTTGTAAATTGCTCAGAGTCACTCAGGTGAGATGAGCTACATAGAAATTTTAAAGAGAGAGAGAAAGACAGAAAGACAGACAGACAGAGAGTCCATTGTTATTTCTTCCCTTACATTCGTTATCATAACCAGTAATTCTTCAGATTTGTTGGATATCAATTTCCATAATCACCAGGCATCACAGTAACTGGTGGTGAGGTTGACAATTATGAGAGCCAGCATAAATGCATACACCAGTTTGAAAAAGGTTGTGCTGCCAGATCACAGATTTCAAGATGAACTAAAGCACCAATAACTTTATCAGAGATTTCCAAAACAATAGCACTGTAAATAAATAACAGACTGTGGAGTTCACATCTTGATTGCTGTGTTGATAATTGTGCACCAGATAAAGAAAAAGACAGACGGGCCTCACAACAATAACGTATGTCTTCACCACAATGTGCCTGCACTGGAGCAAGGGACAACTATACTTGACGATGATACCAAAGCTTCAGTTAGTGCAGCCAAATAGTTACTGGTGCCCTCCACCATAAATATATTATATTTATATATATATTTGTTTTTTTAAGTTTTCGCGGGTACTTACATGTGTGCTGTTCAGCTTCCTTCGGGTATTATCCCACGTCATTGTAGAGCTTTTAATGTTGTAGCAACATTTCAGCAGAATCTCATCTGCCATCATCAGGCTTCTGTATTGAGTTCATATGTGGGTCAAGCTATCACAGCCGTTAGTTTTAAATTTGAGGCTAGCCTACTGTTGTTCCAGGATGGTTTTTTCTACATCCTGATTGGTTGGGAGTCTTAGTCTGTGTTTATTGGACTTGGAGTATGTTTGATTGGTATTTCTGATTTCTTCTGTCTGTTTTGTGGCTTTGATTGGCTGGCAACACTCTGCTCCTGCACTAGAGGCTTTCAGTGCAGCTTGGCTTTGAGTAAAAGGACGGCTATCATCTATTAGGAAGCTAGGTTTCATCTGGGTGCCTGATTGGGGTGTGTTTGAGCTGGAGGTATCATGGGGAGTCTGTTTGTGCCCAGGTGTTTGCCTGGCTTGTGGTGTGGAGATCTTTCTATTTGAGAAATGATTGACAGTCTGGTGGAATCATCTCTTCTATTCATGCTTTCAGGTCTTTTTTCAATCTCTATGGCTTCTCTGATGATTCTGTGGCTGGAGTTTTCTACAGTGGCTAGGGTTTTGGTGCCATTGAAGTTGATGTTATGACCTGTGGCTTTCATGTGTTGGACTAGTGAGGAGGTGTGTTCCAGCTTTTTTACTGAATTTTTGTGTTCATCCAGGCGGGTATTTATTCTTCTATTGGTCTACCCAGTGTATGTGGCCAGGCATGATACACAGGGAACTTCACATATGCCTTGGTTTTCCAGGTCAATTTTATCTTTGGGGTTTCTAAGAATGGCTGCTATATTTTTGTCTGTTTTGAAGGCAGTCTTGATGTGATGCCTGTGTAGTATTTTACTGATTTTGTCTATCGTACCTCTTATGTAGGGCAGGACAGCTGTTCCATAGGTCTGTTGATCTTCTCGGTCCATATCATGTCTTGGTGTGTTTTTGTGGATCAAGCTGGTGATTTTCTTTTTGTGGAAGCGGTTGGCTGTCAGTACTTTAGTTAGGGTGCATAGTTCACTCTTCATATGTGTTTTTTCGGCCAACCGTTTGGTTCTGGTGATTAGTGTTTTGGCCACAGAATTTATCTGTGCTGGGTGGTGGTGAGATTGGATGTTGAGGTAGCGGTTGGTGTGTGTTTTCTTCTGGTATACGGTGTGTTCTAGTGTGCCATCTGTTCTTTTGTAGATTAGTACATCTAGGAATGGTAGTTGTTTGTTTATTTCCGTTTCCATGGTGAACTTGATTTGGGGTGTGTGCTGTTTAGGTGTGTTAGGAAATTGTTTGGTTTTCTTTTCCATGGGGCCAAATCACAAATGTGTCATCGATGTATCTTAGCCATAGTTTGGGCTTCTGGGTGGCAACGTTGCTACAACTTTAAAAGCACTACAATGACGTGGGATAATACCCGAAGGAAGCTGAACAGCACACATGTAAGTACCCACGAAAACTTAAAAAAACATATACAGATAGATAGATAGATAGATAGATAGATAGATAGATAGATAGATATGTATGTATGTATATGTTTTTTTTAAGTTTTCGTGGGTACTTACATGTGTGCTGTTCAGTTTCCTTCGGGTATTAACCCACGTCATTGTAGTACTTTTAAAGTTGTAGCAACGTTTCAGCAGAATCTTATCTGCCATCATCAGGCTTCTGTATTAAGTTTGTATGTGGGTCAGAGTCTCACAGCCGTTGGTTTTAAATTTGAGGCTAGCCTATCCTGATTGGTTGGGAGTCTTGGTCTGTGTTTATTGGACTTGGAG
>BLBF01000020.1:2137085-2263939 GCA_015471245.1 Laticauda colubrina
AATACCCGAAGGAAGCTGAACAGCACATATTATAAACCCTGCACTCTTCTGATAGTGTCTGATTGCAATTCAAGGTACCCTATTTCCATTATGGAAGAATAAAATTTCTGTGACACTGCGTATATTTTGGAAGAGCTTCCCACTTGAGCATTTCTGTGATTTATGATATCTAGGATAGATTATTTCTTTGGGACTTATGGTTCTATTATTTCTATTATTGTAATTTTAGGGTTTTTAAAAAATGTTTCATTATTGTAAACAGCTGGAAATATTATGATTGCAATTGGTAATGAATCTATAATAAAACAAAAATAGATAATGATTAGGTATGCTTCTGTCTTACATACCTAAATAGAACCAATTCTTATGTGCACTAAAAGAGTCCCTATAATTGAGAGGTTGTTTGAAAAGCAATATACCTGTGCATATAATCTATTATATTCCATTGGTTAATTACTAGTCTTGTTTAACATTGTTAAGAGACATCTCAGCAATTATTATAAGCCACAGCAATGTTAATCACAGGTGATTCCAGAATGTATTAATAATCAATTTAAAATAATTTGACTATGATTTCTTTCCACTTTGCTTACTACAGCCTTTGCTTCTGGTCTCTTCAGGAGGAAAGCAACTGTGTTGTCATGATAAATGACCCTCATTGGTAAGTTTCGCCCTTTTACCTAAAAATCATAATTTGCTTCTTCCTTTAGGTCACAGAATGATGTCCCAGGTGATAGATTGATTACTTTCTCAAGGAGAAAAAATTGCCAAGCATTGTCTAAAACATCATTTTAAAAATTGTTCATTTGTAACCCCCAAAGCCTCACAATGTCAGATTTCTTAAGTTAACTGTGGCATTCCAATATTAAATTTCAAAATGAAGGCTTAGAATAAATCATTGTTAAGATATTATATCTTAAGGCCCTGTCACACTGCCCAACGGATGCAAAACGGACACAATGGACGAGAAAAACGTTCCATCCGTTGTTATCGCTCTCAGAGGGGGCAAAAATTTGCATAACCGGAGCGGATAACACGGACGCGGGGAGGACGCAGGGCGGATGGAAAGCGGAAGCAGAATGGAAGCCCAGCGAATGGAAGCGGATGGGAGCGGATGGCACATCCGCTAGGCTTCCGGGGGACCTCAGCAAAGCGGATGCGGAATGGATACAGCGGATGCAGAGCGGATGCAGAGCAGATGAAGCGGATGCACAGCGGATGCACAGCGGAAGCCTAGCGGATGCCGAGCGTTAATTGCGAATGTGGGGAGGATGCATTGCGTCAGCCCCGCGGATATAACGGAAGCAGCTTGGAAGCAGGTCACCATTCAGAGGAAAGACCTGCTTCCAGACACATCGACTGCCTTGCCTGTCCTGCCTGCATGTCTGCCTGCAAGCCTTTCTGCCAGCCTTGCTGCCAGCCTCCCTGCCAGCCTTGCTGTCTGTCTGCCTGCCAGCCTTGCTGCCAGCCAGTCTGCCTGCCAGCCTTGGTTCATGCCTGCCTGCCAGCCTTCCTGCCAGCCTTGGTGCCTGCCTCCCTGCCAGCCTTGGTGACAGCCTTCCTGCCAGCCTTGGTGCCTGCCTGCCTGCCAGCCTGCCTGCCAGCCTTCCTGCCAGCCTTGGTGCCTGCCTGCCTGCATGCCAGCCTTGGTGCCTGCCTCCCTGACAGCCCTGGTTCCTGCCAGCCTTCCTGCCGGCCAGCAACCCCACAACCATGCTGAAGCACAGCAAGCCTCAGCCATCTGCTGCCAGCCCTTGCAAGAGGGACAGGGCTACCATCCCGCCCCCTGGCCCTCACTCTGGATCTGCTGAGGTTTCTGCAGCACGGGCTCGCTCTCCTGGGGCTGGGGCTTCTGCTGCTTCTGATTTTGGAGGAGCTGATGACAAGCACTCCAGCACCAGCCACGTCCACAGCACCTGGACCCTTCACCCCTGAGACTGAGCGACCAAGAGGAGTGCCAGAGACTCATTTTTGTTTTATAGCTTCTTGTTAATAAAGTATATTTTTGATTCATACACTTGCTTCGTTTCTTTTTTTTAATAAAGTCTTGGTGTAAACTTTTAGAAATGGTTTAAGCCTTTGCATGCTTGTGGGATAGGTAAGGATAGCAGTGGGATGGGCAGGGATACCTTTGGAATGGATAATAGCTGTGGGATAGATAAACCTCCAGTGCAAGCATAGTGGGACTGTATGGTCCACCCTCCCAGGTGCCACACCTATGGCCCTTTATTATCAATAACAATGTAAGCATTGATCCACACATTTGAACATAAGCACAACTCTTTATTAAATGCCCTGTTCATTGTAGGCCCACCCAACATACATGGCCCAATCTCATCAGTGTGATGAGACAAGCTGAAGGAAGCATCCATTAAGTATCTATCATCCTGTCTTGCCACTCCACTGCTCCAGCTGGGGAGTTGCACCAGTGTTTCAGGAGGTTGCGCTGCTTCTTCCCTTCATGTGAGGCTCTGTTGGGGCCTTGCACATCCTGAGTGTCTGTCAGGTTTCGCCCTTGCCTCTATTCCCCAGGCTCCATGTCCCCATTACCTTGCTGGAGGTCCACGAACCTGTTCTGCAAGACTGGGTAGCGGGTGCGCATGAGATTGTGCAGGATGCAGCAAGCTTCCATGATCCTACTCATGGTCTGTGGGTGATGCTGCATGGTGGTGAGAAGTACCTGGAACCTGTTGGTCAGGATGCCAAAGGCGTTCTCCACCACCCGCCTTGCCCTGGACAGCCTGTAGTTGAAGATTATCTCTTCACAGGTGAGGTATTTGGAGGTGTAGGGCTTCATGAGGTAGGTTGTGAGGGAGAAGGCGTCATCCCCCACGATGAAGTAGGGCACATCTTGTGTGTCGTTGGGCAGCGGTTCTGGATCTGGGAAGCCCACGATGATGTTGCGTTCCAGCTCCTCCTTGAGTTGACTGGCGTTGTATACCAGGGCATCTGAAGATGAGCCGTTGCCTGAAGCATCGATTGTACATGAATTTGTAGTCAGCATCGACCATAGCGAAGAGGATGATGCTGAAGAATCCCTTTAATTGAAATAAGTGGACCCCGACTTGGCTGGAGCTTTGCAGGCCACGTGCTTGCCATCTATGGCTCCAACGGTGTGTGGGAAGTTCCACCTCTGATATTACTGGTCTGCAACTTTCTTCCAGCCTTCTTCAGTGGAGGGGCACTGGAGGAGCTCCTCCAGGTATTCTTCGATGATGTCCTGCACCACTTCTCTGACCACAATGCTGATGGTGTTGGGTGGCACCCTCCACCCATACTGCATGCTCCTGTAGGTGGTCCTTGAGGCCAGGTGGTGCAGAGTGAGTGCCACCTTGAGCCCAGGGTCGAGGCTGGGCCGGAAGTTGGTGTTTGCCTTGGTCAACCTGGGTGTCAGCCGCTGCACAACTTCGTCAAACATGGATGGAGGCATCCTCATGAAGTTCTGGAATGCCCGAGTGTCTTCGTTCCTGAGCTCCACCATCAGCTTGTTGTACAGTCCGTCCTCTGCTCTTCTGGCAAACCATCTTCGTACCCAGACGCTTCTTGGCCGCCCCTTTTTCTTCCCGTAGTAGAGTTCACAGAGCCCGTAGATGGCTTCGCACTGTTGCAGAAGGATGTTGGCTGCCAAAAGGACTGTGTTACAATCCACGGTGGACATGACTGGATGCTGTGGAAGAGGAAGAGTCAGATGAAGGCTGCAGAGGTCTGCACCGCAGGGCTGCTATTCTGAAAGTGAGATGCAGGTGAGTTGCTCCCCCTTTTTATTGGCAGTATAGGTGTCCCTTTGCATCCTCTAGGCATCCTCTAGGCATCCTCTAGGCATCCTCTAGGCATCCTCTAGGCATCCTTAATATCTGAGATAGGTCCCCTCTCTGGACATTTTTTCCATTTTACATGCTTTGTTTCCGCTAGGCATCCATTCTGCACCCATTTTGCATCCGTTCTGCGTCCGTTCCGCTTCCTCCCTGCGTCCGAGCGGATGCGAGTTGCGCGGATGCGCAGCGGATGCCTAGAGGATATAGCGGGTGCGTAACGGATTCGTAATGGATATATAGCGGATGCGTAACGGATGCAGAACAGACGAATTGGATACATTTTCCGCGCAAAAGTTTTGAGCAGCTCAAAACTTTCTGAGTGGATGAAACGTCCATAAACGGATGCTGGATGGATAGAGAGGAAGCAAAATGGAGGCAGTGAGTACATCGCGTTAACCAACGGATGGCAAGCTTTTTTGTCCGTTTTACATCCTCTTTGCATCCGTTGGTGCAGCGTGACATGGGCTTTACCTACTGTTAACTGAATATAAGTCAGCATATTCTATTAAAATCCTTTTTAACCTTATTTAAAATGAAAAATGGAAGAAGTTAGCCAGGATTAACTAAACTTTCTTGGAACTTATAATGCGATCCTAGGCATGTTAACACAAATGAAAATCTTGTTCATTCTGACATTTACTCCTAGCCAAGTGTTACTTGACTGCAACTTTTCATTGTAATTATACACGTTTACTTGGAAGTAAATCCTCTGGTATTCATCAGATATTGCTTTTGAAAATGTTTTAGGGCTATACTTAAAAAGAAGTTCAGAAACCCCCAGAAGTTGTGGGGGTGTTCCATCACTGAAGGGAGTGTATAACAGTTTGTCTGGAATGGTACATGGTCTGCTGCTTGGGTAGAAGTTTGGAATAGAAGACCTTCCAGGTCCCTTCCAATTCTGTTATCCTATTCCTCTTCATTTTTGGCTTAAGATTGCAAGTAGACTTATTTATTTGATTGACTGGTTGATTGATTGAGTGAGTGAGTGAGTGAATGATTGATTGATTTACTTATGGGATGATTTTCATTCAGATCCAAAGCAGAGTTAGCTCAGTTCAATTCCTTCTGCTCTTTTATCTCCAATAGGGACCACTCACCACTTCCTGAATGCAGAACCAGTGATACTGTTTTGCACTCCCAGTCCATTATAAATGCAGCCCACACCCTTGTTTTCCAACTTCAGTTCAAATCTGTTGCTTCCCAACCTGATCCACTTCAAGATCTTCAAAGCAGGTGGAAAGAGGCTCTTCTTCATTTCCCATGCCTGACACACATCTTTAGCAGCTGTTCAATTTCCTTTGTAGTCATTTTTTTCCCTGGCTGGGGCCACATGATAAGACACTGGGCCTGTGCAATACTGAGGTCATCAGCTTGGTGGTTCGATTCCCATGAGCGAATGAATCATAAAAGGGACAAGAAAGGAGCCTTCCCCAATTGCCTACTGGCATTCAGATATCCCACAGATAAAGATAACACTGCCCCCCAAAAGATCCTTTCACAAAGGCAGGCAGCCACCTTGATGATCCCTGGCTAACACATGCCATACGCTAAATAAATAAATAAATCCAACAATAGCCTGGAAAGTGAATGAATTCTCTTCAATTTTAGAAGTTCCCAAGTGATCATTGTTCTATATTAACATACTTGAAATACCCTCTTCTGATTGGACCAAAATACTATTTGCTGATTGGTCCAGAAACGCGATCCTGATTGGTTCGCATTACCACCCTGTGATTGGCCCACCGGATCGGCGGGGGATTCAAAGAGCCGTCATTGGCCGCGAGTCGCTAGCAGCCACTATAAAAGAGGTTGCTGCAGCTCTGTGGCCAGAGCAGATTCAAGTGACTAAATAAAGAGCTGAAAAGTCACACTGGTCTTGAGTCTCTTTTCCTGAAATCAAACACTGGCAACGAAGGTGGGATTCTGAGACAAAGGAGACCAGTTGAGCACATGGCAACGAGGACTGACCAACCAACGAGATGGCTGGCAGCAACTTTGCCACCTGCACCATTCAACCCAATGACAGAGGACTGGGAATCGTACATCGACCGGTTCCTCATGTTCCTCGAGAGCAACAACCTGCAAGAAATTACCGATAAAAGGAAGAGAGCCATGTTCCTGACACACTGTGGGCCCACAGTGTTTAAAATGGCTAAAGGGTTGGCCAAACCAGACATCATGCAGATTGTATGGCCAGAGTTGGACCGATTATTGAGAGCCCATTATGCATCGGGTGTCTCCAACTTTATCAGGAGACACGAATTTTATAAAAGAGACCAGAGAGAAGGTGAGATTGTCAGGGAATTCATAGTGGCTCTGAGAGACATTGGTGGTGCATGTGATTTCCTCAATATGGATGAAGCCATGAGAGACCGCGTGGTCTTGGGACGGAGGGATCTCACATTACAGAGCCAACTACTGATCCGGCCAAACATCACGGTCACCGAGGCCATCGCAAGGCCACCGCAGCTGAGGCCTCAAACAAGTCAGCAGCAACCATGAAGAAAATGAATGGGGTGACCCAGCAATCATGGGCAGAAACCGGACAACACCAAGAAAGGAAGACAGAGGGCAATCAATGGACCACCACTACCGTGCACCATGAGGACGTCGAGTCCTTATCTGAGATCGACGACGAGGAGGAAGAAATACATAGACTCCAGTCGGAACGGTACAGAAAGGAAAGGAGAGAATGCAAGCTGGGTTTCCAATGTGCCGGGTGCAGAGGAAACCACCCCCAATCTGAGTGCCATTTCCTAGATGCTATTTGCCGGCACTGCAAGAAACGGGGACACCTTGCTAGGGCCTGCTGAAATAAAAAGAGCTACAGCCCTAGGTGATGAGACAGCACCCCCTCCAGGACCAGAGACAGACAGGCAGGGAGCCGTTGGAGCCGCAAAAGCAGGAACATGTGGCCCAGCGAATCCTACCGAAAGTAACAGACTCACCAAACCATTACCATTGGGCATGCGAGTGCAACAGATGCCTGAAAGGTAAATGTACAGGTCAAAATTGAAGGCCAACAATGCAACATGGAAGTGGACTCCGGGTCATACCTGTCTATGGTATCCTGGAACATCATCAAACGACTAATACCCAGCATACAGAGAAGAGAATTGGAAAACCAAAGACTGACCTTAAAGGATTACCAGGGGAACAGGATACCCATAGTCACAGTCAGCCATTTTCAAATAACCTTCAAGGAACATGCAGAAATCCTCCTGTTGACAATAGTGGACAGG
Organism: Laticauda colubrina; assembly: GCA_015471245.1. Taxonomy (NCBI): domain Eukaryota; kingdom Metazoa; phylum Chordata; class Lepidosauria; order Squamata; family Elapidae; genus Laticauda; species Laticauda colubrina. The sequence goes on from BLBF01000020.1 coordinate 2,144,143, forward strand.
GATTGCCCAAGCCTGCTGGGGCTAGAATGGTTTGCGCCACTGGGGATCGAAGTGACCGGCATAAACAGCATCACCGAGGCAGACTGGGAGGAGAACCTGATGAAGGACTTCCAGGACGTATTTGACGGGAAGCTAGGCAAGTACCAAGGGTCCCCTATTTCATTTAATTTGAATCCAAACATAGCACCAATCTGGCTAAAGCCATGGTGAGTCCCATTTGCACTCAAACCAAAGTTCGATGAGCAATTGGATAAGCTCATCGTACAAGGGGTACTGGAACAGATAGACCACGCACGGTGGGAAACCCCAATTGTGACACCAGTTAAGCCAGATAGGTCCATGCAAATCTGCAGAGACTATAAGGCCACCCTAAACCACGCGCTACAACAAAACACATACCCCGTTCCAGTGGTGCAACATCTGTTACATTCCTTGGGGGAGGAAAAGTCTTTGCAAAGCTCGACCTGGCACAGGCATACCAGCAATTTCCCGTCGATTCCGAAACAGCGGAGGCGCAAACCATTGTGACTCACAGGAGGGCATTTAAATGGAACCGGTTGCAATTCAGAGTCAGAGTGGCCCCAGGGATGTTCCAAAGCTTGATGGAGCGTCTTTTACAGGGAATTAAAGGGGTGGTGCCCTACTTCGATGACATGCTGGTGTCCGCTAAGAACAAAAACCAATTGGAAAACCGCCTCAGGGAGGTCCTACAAAGATTTAAAGAGGCGGGACTCAAAGTAAAAAAAGAAAAATGCCAGCTGGCCATGGAGAAAGTTGAATTCCTGTGGTATCTGATAGACAAAGATGGAATTCACCCCACTGAAAGGAAAAGAAAAGCTATAAAAGAAGCCCCCACATCACAAAACAAAACAGAACTACAAGCATTTCTGGGACTCATTTATTTTTATAATGTCTTTTTGCTGCAGAAGGCAACAACAGCAGAGCCACTGCATAGACTACTTAATAAGACAGCTACATGGACCTGGGGCTGACAGGAAGAAGCCGCGTTCCAAGGAATAAAAGATCTGCTGACATCCGAATCGGTACTCATTCAAGACAAAGAAACCCTACCACTGACAGTGACGCATCGCCTTTCAACGTCGGGGCCATATTCAGTCACACACTACCGGATGGGAGAGAAGCACCAATCGCATTCTACTCCAAGATGTTGTCCAAGACAGAGAGGAACTACAGCCAGTTGGACAGAGAGGCACTAGCAGCGATCACCGGAGTAAAGCATTTTTATGAATATCTCTACAGTAGGACTTTCTTACTCATTACCGACCACAAACCACTCCTGGGGATACTCGCAGGGACAAGGCCACCCCAAACATATTGTCACCATGGATGACAAGGTAGTCCGAATTCCTTGCCGCATATAACTACCAATTAATCCACTGGCCAGGGAAGAACATTTCACACGCTGATGCCCTGAGCCGTTCCCCCCTACCTGATCTGGAAGACGACTGAGCACCGACCACGTCCACACTACAAATAGAGACCTTTCCAAACCTACCCATAACCACATCAGATATTGCAAAAGAGACCGCAAGAAACAGACAACTGGCACAGATTTTAAACTGGATAGGGAAAGGGTGGCCGGAAACCAATGACAGCAAGACCCTTCCAAAACTGATAAACAGAGCTATTGATATTGAAGGGATGTATACTGTGGGGTGCTAGAGTTGTTATTCCAAAAAAAACGCAGGAAAAAGTACTGTGCATGCTTCATGAAGGACACCCAGGGATCGTCAAAATGAAATCTGTGGCCAGGAGTTATGTCTGGTGGCCCGGGATGGACAAAGACATTGAGACATGGGTGGGAACATGTACAAAATGCCAAAAATCCAGACCTACCCCCTCTCCTGCACCTACCCTCAAATGGGAGACACGTGGGGCCCCTAGTCGAGAATCCATATAGATTTTGCTGGATCCACAAAGGGATATACATTTTTAATAATTGTCTATGCTTATTCCAACTGGCTGGAGGTCACAGTCATGCAGTCCACAATGACAGAAGCCATCATCAAACAGCTAAAAAAAACTATTCACTACGCATGGGTTACCGGACTTGTTAGCCTCAGACAACGGGCCGCAGTTCACAGTGCTGTCATTCAAAAAATTCCTCACCGAACTGGGTATACGACATGCCCTAACAGCACCCGTTTACCTGGCTGCAAACAGACGGGCAGAATGCATGGTCCGGTATACCAAAGAGACATTAGATAAAATAGACACAGGGGACATTCAAGACAAAATCAATAAATTGCTAACCATCCAACATATAACACCGAACACGTCGACTAACAAGAGCCCAGCAGAACTCCTGATGGGCAGGAAACTACGCTCACACCTGGACAGATTACACCCAACATACAACCCTGAAAAGCCACCAGACTCCACCAGTAAATACCGCACATTCACAACAGGGGATCTGGTATACACAAAAAAACTTTACAAGGGACCCATTTTGGAGACCAGCTAGAATAACCCAAATAATGGGACCCTGGTCATACCGATTAGAAATGGAGGATGGGAGAAGCTGGAAGAGACACATAGACCAACTATGGTCTAGGACAATAGAAAGAAACACCAATAACACCGGGAACACAGAACAAGCACACACACAAAGACCACATTAAAGAGACTATGACAAAATCAGAGAGGGGGGAGATCACCCAAACATAAATCAAAGGGGAGGAGAAAACCCACTAATCACACAACAACAAACAAACCAACAACAAACACCACCGGTAGACCCACTGCGAAACCAAAACTACTTACTGGCAGAAGACTTCGGTAGACGGGAACTGGCAGTGGAAAACCAACATGAGGCCACTCCTAGAAGAGGCAGCTGAACTGACTCAAACAGCCCTGAGAGACCAGGCGGGAGCGACAGAGCCGACTCGACCAGCCCAGGTAGACCGGGAGGGAGTGGCAGGGCTGACTCACCCTTCCAGGAAGTTCCACCGAGAAGGAGGAAAAACAGCGATCCTGTCCGAACCAGCTGAAGGCAACACCACAACTGAGCTGCGCAGGTCAAGTAGACAACACAAAAGCCCTGCCTACTTATGGGACTCTGTAACATAGGTCGGGCTAAACCAAGAGGGGAGGGGTGTTCTATATTAACATACTTGAAATACCCTCTTCTGATTGGACCAGAAATACTACTTGCTGATTGGTCCAGAAACGCGATCCTGATTGGTTCGCATTACCACCCTGTGATTGGCCTGCCGGATCAGAGGGGGATTCAAAGAGCCATCATTGGCCGCTAGCAGCTAGCAGCAGCTATAAAAGAGTCTGCCGCAGCTCCACAGCCAGAGTAGATTCAAGCAATTAAATAAAGAGCTGAAAAGTCACACTGGTCTCGAGTCTCTTTTCCCGCAATCAAACAAGCATCTTTTTCCATCCTGCCCAAGTTGAGTGAAACATGTTCCCCTTGTTCCTCACCCTCACCCCACTGCTCAAACTTCCCTTTGTTTTTTCCTTCATTTTTTTTTAATCTTTGAGTTGCACTGTAAGAGCAGTTGAAGTTGAACTATCTGTTCTTCTGCAACATTTCCTTGAATATATTGGAATGAAAAAAGTCCGAACTCTATCATCTTGATTACTGTAGCATTAGAGCTATAATATACCATACAAGGAAAGAACAAAAAAAGAGAAAACATCTCCATTACTGTCAAAGGAGAACTGTGGGATAGGAATGCCTTCACATTCATGGGTGCAAACACCTGGAAAAAGGGGAGGAAAGGTGTAGGAGGGAACAATCCCTGAAAGGAAAAGGGCAGACATTGGGTACCCAGTCCTCACAGGACCCAGCTTGTCTGCAAGGATGGAAACAACAAGAAGATGGATGACCAATCATGTCCTATAATGGTTGTATGTAGACTGAGCACCAGTCTGTCCCTGTTGCCAGCACACTGCAATCCAAGCAGGAATTTCAAAAGTTGTCTAAGAAAACAATCAGGAACAACATGGTAGGGAAGCAATTTAAGCTGCAGTGTAGAATTATCCATAGAATCAGTTTAAAGCCCCTGTCACAAAGCACCAACGGATGGAAAGAGGATGTAAAACAGAGAGAAACACTTGCCATCCGTTGGTTAACGCGATGCATCCGTTCTGTACTTACTGCATCCGTTTTTCATACTCTCTATCTGTCCAGCATCCGTCTACTGACATTTCATCCACTCAAAAAGTTTTGAGCTGCTCAAAACTTTTTGAGCAGAAAATGTATCCAATGCATCCATTCTACATCCACTACACATATGGGGAACATCCGTTATACGTCCGTCGTCATCCGTTATGCATCCGCTATATCCACTAGGCATCCGCTGCGCATCCGCGCAACTCACATCTGCTCCAGTGGAAAACGGACACAGGGAGGAAGCAAAACGGACTCAGAATGGACACAAAGCATTAGTAGCACGGATGTAGAAAGAATGAAAGCGGATGCAGCTTGCATACAAAGCATTAAAATGGAAAAAACGTTCGTATAGGGGATGTATCTCTGATATTTAGGATGTCTGCAGGATGACTAGAGGATGAAAAAGGACACCGAGCGGAAAACCTATATTTCCTATAAAAAGGGGGAGGAAATCACCTGGATCTCACTTTCAGTCAAGCAGCCCTGTGGTGCAGACCTCTTCAGCCTTCATCGGGCTCTTGCTCTTCCAAAGCATCCAGTCATCTCCACCATGGATCATCACACACTCATTTTGGTAGCCGCCATTGTTCTACAACAGTGCAAAGCCATCTACAGGCTCTTTCATCTGTTTTATGTGAAGAAAAGGAGGCGTCCAAGAAGTGTCTGGGTCTGAAGATGGATCGCAAGAAGAGCCGAGTATGGACTTTAAAACAAGCTGATGGTGGAGCTGAGGAACGAAGACACTCGTGCATTCCAGAACTTCATGAGGATGCCGCCAGCCATGTTTGACAAAGTTGTGGAGCGGCTGAGACCCAGGTTGACCAAGCAGAGCACCAACTTCCAGCCCAGCCTGGACCGTGGGCTGAAGGTGATACTGACTCTGTGCCACCTGGCCTCAGGGACCACCTACAGGAGCATGCAGTATGGCTGGAGGGTGCCACACAACACCATCAGCATTGTGGTCAGAAAAGTGGTGCAGGCCATCATCGAAGAATACCTGGAGGAGCTCCTCCAGTGCCCCTCCACTGAAGAAGGCTGGAAGAAAGTTGCAGAGCAGTGATATCAGAAGTGGAACTTCCCCCACACCGTTGGAGCCATAGATGGGAAGCACGTGGCCTGCAAAGCTCCAGCCAAGTCAGGGTCCACTTATCATAACTACAAGGGCTTCTTCAGCATCATCCTCTTCGCCATGGTCGATGCTGACTACAAATTCATGTACATCGATGCTTCAGGCAATGGCTCATCTTCAGATGACCAGGTATACAACGCCAGTCACCTCAAGGAGGAGCTGGAACGCAACCTCATCATGGGCTTCCCAGATCCAGACCCCCTACCCAACGACACACAAGATGTGCCCTACTTCATCATGGGGGATGACACCTTCTCCCTCAGAACCTACCTCATGAAGCCCGACACATCCAGATGCCTCACCCGTGAAGAGAGGATCTTCAACTACAGGCTGTCCAGGGTATGGCGGGCGGTGGAGAACGCCTTTGGCATCCTGGCCAACAGGTTCCACCATGCTTCTCAGCACCATGCAGCATCACCCAGAGACCGTGAGGAGCATCATGGAAGCTTGCTGCATCCTGCACAATCTCATGCGCACCTGCTACCCAGTGTTGCAGAACAGGCTCGTGGACCTCCAACAAGGCAATGGGGACATGGAGCCTGGTGAATGGAGGCAAGGGCGAAACCTGATAGATATTGTGGATGTGCAAGGCCACAACAGAGCCTCACGGGAAGGGAAGAAGCAGTGCAACCTCCTGAAACACTGGTGCAACTCCCCAGCTGGAGCAGTGGAGTGGCAAGACAGGATGGAAGATGCTTAATGGATGCTTCCTTCAGCCTGTCTCATCACATGGATGAGATTGTGCCATGTATGTTGAGTGGCCCTACAATGAACAGGGCATTTAATAAAGAGTTGTGCTTATGTTCAAATGTGTGGATCAATGCTTACATTGTTATTGATAATAAAGGGCCATAGGTGTGGCACCTGGGAGGGTGGACCATACAGTCCCACTACGCTTGCACTGGAGGTTTATCTATCCCACAGCTATTACCCATCCCACAGGTATCCCTGCCCATCCCACTGCTATCTTAACCCATCCCACAGCTCTTACCCATCCCAAAGGTATCCCTGCCCATCCCACTGCTATCCTTACCCATCCCACAAGCATGCAAAGGCTTAAATCATTTCTAAAAGTTTCCACCAAGACTTTATTGACTAAAAGAACTGAAATAAGTGTGTGAAGCAAAGATATACTTTATTAATAACAAACTGTAAAAGCAAAATGACCCAAGTAAAGTGTCCCAAGCAAAGATAAAGTCAACAGGTAGCAACCCAGTCTCTGGCACTCTTCTCAGTCACTCTGAGGCATGCCCATAGTCTCAGGGGTGAAGGGTCCAGGTTCTGTGGAGGTGGCTGCTGATGGAATGCTGGTCTGAGGTGCCATTGGGGTGCCTGGCCCCGAGAGGACAACAGGAGATGGTGTGTGGAGGAAGCTCTCAGAGAGCTGGCTCAGTCCTGTGATGTTGAGAGCCCCTTCCTCCATGACATGGGATGTCAGTCCCAAGACCAATGACAGATGTTCTGAGGCTGGGCTTGGCTGTGGGGTGGAGGAAGGAGGAGTGTAGTGGGGCTGTCTGGTCTGCAGGTGAGCGAGGTGAGGTGTGGGTGGCATCTGTGGTGTCGGTGGCATCTGTGGCGTCGGTGGCATCTGTGGCGTCAGTGGCATCTGTGGCGTCGGTGGCATCGGTGGTGTATGATGAACCTGTGCCTGGACTGGGAAGGGCTGCCTGTGCTGCTGGAACTCCTGATAGCCGTAGCCTTGGTAGGTGAGGGCCTGTGGAAAGCCTTGGAAGGGCTGTGACATCACCTGGGGTGGAGGAGCAGACCTGGACTGGGTCAGAGCAGGTTCAGCTGGGCCTGGAGGGTTGTGCAGAAGACCGGTGATCCTGTCCTTTATCTGGTACTGTGATTCGGACATGTCCATGAGGGCCTGGTTGACGTAGGTGAGGAAGGGCTTGCGGTTTGAGGATGGTATGTCGGTGTGTACCAGCTGAGAGAGGAGATCTACGCTGCTTTTGATGGTGTCCCTGATCTCCAGCAGGACAGTGTGGCTCTGTCCCTCCAGTCTGGCTCTCTGCCTGCTTTCTGTGGAGGTGGAGCTGGGGGTGGATGTGGGCTGGTCTCTGGTGGAAGTGCCCTCTCCTTGCTCCCACTGCATCAGGGGGTCCTCCATGTGCTCCACCACGGGGAGTGCAGCTGTCGGGGGGGTCTCCATCGTGGCACGCTCCACAAATACCTGCCTGGACACAGGAGCTGACTCTTGGCCAGAAGAAGACTGGCTCTCTGTGGGCTGCCTGAGAGAGAGGGTTGTGAGAGGGGCTGCTCCTCGGTGGCAGATCTCATCCTCCAAGAAGCTGCACTTGGCCATCACGTAGGTCTCCCGGTCGGTGAGCTTGACCGTGGCCTGGCCAGATTTCTTCAGGTGCAGCTTCCCGTACCAGGTGTGCATGTGCTTCCACCACCTGAGGAGGACCTCCGAAGTGTAGCCCAGGCTCTCCTCCTTCTCTCTCCAATCAGCCTGCTTCCTTTTGGTGTCTCAATAGAGCCTGTGTCCCTTCCGCCATAGGTACTCATTCTCCCTCAGCCATTCAAGCACCTCATCCTCATGTTCCTCTTCGATGGAGTATTGCCTCCTCTCCCATTCTCATGTATGCCTCTTCCTCCCTCTGGCAGGGCCATCTGGGCCCTCATCAGAGGGGCTTCGAGGTTGTAGGGGCTGCTCCACCACACCACCACCAGCAGCAGCAGGAACAACAGTAGCAGCAAAAGCAGGACCAGCAGCACCAGCAGCACCAGCAGGACCAGGTTCAGCAGCAGCAGAGTAAGCACCAGCAGCACCAGCAGCACCAGCAGGACCAGCAACACCAGGATCAGCAGCAGCAGAGTAAGCACCAGCAGGACCAGGAGCACCAGGAGTACCAGCAGGACCAGGAGCACCAGCAGGACCAGCAGGACCAGAAGCACCAGCAGGACCAGGAGCAGCACCAGCAGAGTAAGCACCAGCAGAAGCCCCAGCACCAGAAGAGTCAGCCCGAGCAGCAGAAGCCCCAGCAGAAGCAGAGTCAGGGCCAGGGGGTGGGATGGTGGCCCTGTCCTTCTTGCCAGGGCTGGCAGCAGATGGCACAGGCTTCCTCTTCTTCCCCATGGTTGTTGGCTGGACCTGTGTCTGGCAGCAGGTCTTTCCTCTGAATGATGACCTGCTTGCGAGCTGCATCCTTTTATATCCATGGGGCTGACACAATGCATCCTCCCCGCATGCGCAGTGAACGCTTTGCATCTGCTAGGCATCCGCTAGGTTTCCGTGATGCATCCACTTCATCCGGTAGGCTTCCGTGGAGCATCCGCTTTACATCCTCGCTACGTCCTTTCCCCATCCGTTCCTTTCTGTTGTTGTCTGCTCTGCTTATGCAAATTTGGGACACTTTTGAGAGCGGATAACAATGGATGGAAAATTTTCTCGTCTGCTGTGTCCTTTTTACATACGTTTTGCATCCGTCGGCCTATGTGACAGGCCCTTAAGACTTTAGCTAGTTTTTCTCCATTGATTTCAATAACAGGGAAGTCTCCAAATACCTATAATTATTTTTATTTGGGTTTGAAAGGCATTGGCAATTATAAACCCTTTTGAAAGAATGAAGGGGTCTATTTCTATAAAAATCATTGCAGAAATCTTTGGGCAAATATTTCTTAATATTTATTTGGAAAGACAGATAATAAATCCAGGTACTATTGTGCCTCAGTAGATCTTCCGTGTCGATACACCAAACTTTGCTATGTTCCTGATTATCTTTTTGATATCAGAGATGATATTTACATGAAATTTGAATGAGTGCAGTAATAAAATGCTTCTGCCCACTGTAACAATATAAATCTATTATATAAAGAGCTTATTAAAGACCTTAGAATTATTATGTTACAGGAAAATAATTATTGCCAACTTGAAATGCCAGTATAGTAATAACCTAAATTAATGTTTGTGGAGAAAACTGCAAAGAAATTAGATATTAGAAGTCCATGGCACACAGGCCTAGAAGATGTCAAAGTAATGATAATGGCCCACCCATAGAATTAAATTAAAATTAAACACATTTAGCCCATTTAAAAAGCCAAAATCTCACTACATTGTCAAGATTTCAGCGATGTCATGAATTCTCACACAAAAATGCCAACAACATCTTGTGAGATATTGCCCAATACTACTGCACTCTTATTTGAGATTTCACAAGATTGTGAGATAAAAATCTCATGAGATCAAGGGAATATTTAAGACACTAGATTGCACAATGTTAACCAGACTTTGAAAATGTTACTGTACCCTGGAATGTACAAATATTTATTATCTGGAACAGTTATTATACAACCAAGTCATCAGTTGACTCAGCCCAAATATTTGGCTGACTAAGGTTGACATCTCATATCTAACTTTGGCAGGACTATGCTCCATTCAGAACCAGATTTCTCATACAGAAGCACAGACTGTTGCCACAGGCAATAAATCAAAGGAGTGGTTAATCAGAACAAGCACACGTACACAGATCACTACAACCCTTCCCTCCCTGCATCATCATTAGCATCCCATTTTCTCCATGCATTTTTCTTGTCTAGCTGTAACTGGTCTTTTAGAACATAATTCATAATTACATTACTCTTACATTACTATTAAGTCAAAATTATAACGATTTATTGAAAAACAAGTAACTGCTATATTCCTTCCCATAAAGCAGTTGTTGATAATTCCCATCCTCCTATATATTTTTCTCAGAAACAGAGATCTTCCATCTGTCATGCCTTTGGTAGAGTCGGACTCTGAGGGAGAGGAGGAACAGTGGACAGGGAATGGAGGTGTGGCTCTCAAGATTGTGAAGCAGGCTGGAAAGGGCAGAGGCCTGCTAGGCAGTCAGAGGAAGAACCAGGCCCATCCCCTCTGCATCCTAGGACATACAGAGAAGGCAACAACTTGGCTTATGCAAGAGGAAGCAGCCATGATCCTCCTCATTGGTTGCAGCTGGGGAGACTAGTATATAAGAGAGACGATTACAACACAGCATTACCAGAAGCAAAGCATGTGTTATTTTGGGCTGAAGTTATCTTGGTTGGTGTCCTTCCAACAGACTGTGCCTTGTTATCTCCTTGAATTTGGTAAATACTTTTCCTGTTCCATTGTAGAAATTTCATCATTGTAGTTTGGTTTTTTTATTTCACCTCTATCTGCTCATTGAGTTCAGTCTGTATTGCTTTCTTTTGAAGACTATTTTTGAGTACGTTTTATCTCCAACTGAGAATTATTGAACAGTGGGGCCAAGTTGGAGGCATTAAAGGACATTTATTTACGTTTTAGATTTTGTTATGTTTGTGTTATACTCCAGGTCATCACACCACCAGAGGAACTATTAATGGATAAGGAGACCCACCTAGGTCATGCTATTATAGGAACAGCAACAACATTTGAACAAAAACAACAAAAGGAATGCAGAGAAAAAGAAGATAAAAAGGGAGATGAGTTAAGAATACAGGTAGTCCTCAAATTACAACAGTTCATTTTGTGACCGTTCAAAGTTACAGCTACACTGAAAAAAGTGACTGATGATCACCTTTAAAGCATCCCCATGATCATGTGACAAAATCCAGATGCTTGGCAACTGGTTCATACTTATCACCATTGATGTGTTCTGAGGTCACCTGATCCCTTTTGCAACCTTTTGACAAACAAAGTCAATGGGGAAATCAGATTCACTTAACAACCAGGTTACTAACATATCAACTGCAATGATTCACTTAACAACTGTGGCAAAAAAAGCTCATAAAAAGAAGCAAAATTCATTTAGCAAACATCTTACTTTATAACAGAATTTTTGAGCCCCATTATGATTATAAGGACCATTATGTACACCATTTCTCATACCAGTGAAGCTACACTTGAATATAGTGGACCTATTTCTGAATCAGACTGCATAGATTTCCTATGTAAGAAACAATCTTTGTGCAATCCTACACAAAATTCCATATGAGAAAATCTCACAGCAGTGTCTTTATCATAAAACAACATTTTGAAATCCGTAACTGCTCTTTGGAGAACATAAGCTGTCTAAACTGCTCTTTTTGATAGTCAGGCATTTTGTCAGTGTTAAAAAAAAAATCTTACTTTGACCAAGTGTCCTCCCCCAGATCTGGAATCCAGCACTTTCTATACCTTCCTCCTACTTGCTTTAGAATAGCTGCATGCTTTTCTGCCTTAGGTGAAGAAGCAGGTCAGAGAACAACAAACAAAAAACAACAGAAACTTGTCATAGTTAAACACACAACTGATTAGATTTACAGATTATACAAGCATACCCTAAATAACAATGGCTAGGCTTTATTTGCACTCTGTTAATTCCTCAAATTGTTCCAGATTAGATTAAACAGAAACTTTAAGGTAGATATTAAAATGGAGTCTTCTACCTCAGAAGGTTTTCATTTCTGAACACCCCATCCTGATTTTTCCCCCTCGTACATCAGCGCTTGCTGATATAAAAGAAAGATAATTTGGGGAAGCTTCTCAGCACAGTGGGAATTAATGTCTCTGTGGGGATCATCAGCACGCCAAATGGCTGTCATGAAGAAGCATATCTCTTCCCAATATAACATACAGTAGTTTCCATAGAGGCTCAAAAGCCCAACAGCCAGCCATACTACTAATCAACTACCAATAGGTAATAATGTTCCATATTGCAAAAATGATTTAATGGGATTTAAACTGTCTTCTAGCTCTGTTTACACATGCACACATGACAGACAGCAGTCCTCAGCTGTCAACACTCAACTTGCTTTTTTTTCTCATTTGAATCTCCCATCAACTTAATGCAAGGTGGGTTCCCCTTTTTTTCACAGGAGTTATGCAAGAGTAAGGAATTTCATATGTTTAAATATATACATGCTTCACATATTTCATAAGAATTGCCTGTCTAGGAGTGTCCAGCTTTCTTAAGAGCTGCTTATCTTTATTGATTCACAGTGAAGTCTTTCTCCAAGATGCTTTCAGGACTGTTGAAAGAAATAGCTTCTCTCTCTCTTTCCCTCAGCCCATTCTTTGCAAGAAAAGAATATAAGATTGGTGATCATTAGCTAGTTTTTATGTTATTTACCAAGATAAGGTTTACAGCTCTGCAATAAGTCCCACAAACCCCACCCCTCTTAAGTCTTGCCAAAAGAACTTTTTAACATAGGACTGCAGATACCAAAATGCAGAAGGATGATGTCATTTCAGCAAAAGATCCTGCTATTGTTCAAAAATGAGATTGGAATGGATGACAAAAGAAAATGTCTGGCTTGCCTCTGTTAGGCACCTTCACATGACTGGACACAGGCTTATGGGACATAGTGATTCACAATATTTTCAGTGAGTTAGTCATTACTCCTATTGTGCATATGGGAATATCACGGTACATAAGAAGCTTGGAGTAACAATTTAAAAAGGATTTCTGTGCAATACAGTGACAGGCAGCCCACTGTCACTGGAGACCTTCCCTAGGTGGGCTCATCTGCCTAAAATATATATTTAGTTGAAGTCAGGCCGCATAAACCAAGAACAACAAAATGAGTTTCTGAGTAGTTTATTGTTGTTCACCTACAGAAAGAAATTTTGTCAGACTAAAGCAGCTATCTGCATAACTATCAATATATTTTGTGAACTACTAGGGAGGACCCATCCTTGCCCTCTTCCTACCTATCATAAATTCCAGGCTCTTATGCTTCTTTGCTCCTTCCTAGGTCTTCAAAGTACATTCCTCCATACCTTGCCCATGCTTATCTAGCTCACAATGTTCCCCCAAACTGGGCACCAGAAACCCACAAACATATCATTGCAATAGGTGTCAGACTTAGGATGTAATTTCAATCAAGCATGTACCAAAGCAATTTGAGATAGATTTATGTTCACTTTAGATGAGACCAATACCTCTAAACTGCTTTGACTTGATTCAAAAAAATGCTGCAAAGCTCTACCTACAATTTGTCATTTGGGAGTTCTACTCCACTGCAAATGATTTGTGGTCTCCTGCATGTATCCAAATGGAGTGAGAAAATAATAAAAACTGAAATCATTTGCTTGGATATGATAATAAAAATGGGGGACAGGAGTATTGGACTCTTGCTTCTATTTATTATTATTCATTATTTAATCCTCTTTTGCCTTGGCAAAAAAAAAAAAACACTTGCCATTTTTCTATATAAAAAGAGTATGAGACTTTTAACATTTTGGTGAGTCTTCCATAGTGTGGAAGCCACAAAAAGGACCCTCCTTGATCTTGCATCCCAGAGTGCCAAACTTCTGTTGAGGGAGAGGAATCTTAAAAGGGCCTGTCTTGTTGGTCTAAGAAACAAAAAGGTTCTTAGCAGAAGAGACAGTCCTGTAAATGATAAGACTCTAGGCTTAGCTATTCCATTTCTTGCTCCTCTATGTTCAATTGCATTGTCTCCAAGGGAGAGTGAGAAGTTTTCTTTTTTGTTTTGTCATGTCTTGTAATTGTTGCCCTGGGGAGTAAATGAATCCAGGGAGCATCCAAAGGTTTAAAGACAATTGTAGTAGGTAGTAGGGCCACTATTGGAATATGACCGTCTATTAATATCCCATATCAATCCTTAATGCCATCCATGCATGCATAGACTGCCTTCATGGTATAAGTTCTCCTACAAAAATATAGTTAGTAGAGGTATGAGATAACGTATGTGCCCCTTTGATCTTCCCTTGATTCACATTCAGATATACAAAAATGTTTCTGAGTTAAAGATTTCCAATCCACTTACAACTCCAGTTAATTTAAGATTGGCTTTTGCCAGAAACAAGAGTCACAACTAAAGACCTTTAATGTAATGGGGATGTCAGCGAGAAAGATCTGCATTTGCATAAAAATTTCATTCTGGGAAATCTTGATGCAGATTCTCCTTCAGATCAAGTTTACCTCAAAAAAGTATGGTAAGGATACAATTCGGGGAAAAAATGCTTTATTCTGTCCCGAGTCCCTTCCAATGAAGATGGGATGCAAAATGTAGTAATAAATTTCAGAAATGGAGGGAAATAACTGACAAATATAATAAAATGAAAGTATTTATCTCTTTGTCACTAGACAGAAGCTGCTCTCCCTTAGGCAAAACTATAGAAAGAAATTCCAGTTTGACAAATGTACACTCGGACGATCAGGTGAGAAATGTCGAGATCAATAGGAAGCCTCTGATGTCACAAACTAGCTGATGGGATTCCAGTGGAGCTTCCACTGAAATCAATACAGTCATGATGACTTTTTGCCCACAACTTTAATATTCCTCTCTAATGTCTGCTGGGCATTTCTAACAGTTAGAATTTGTCCATCCCAGTCTCATGTAACTGCAGACCTGTACCTTGTTGTGGGAAACACCAACTTTCCTTTGCACTCTTGACAATGCAGTTATTAGGACAACACTTAATGAGCTGAAATCCCTATATTCTGACCCCATTCGGAAAATTATTGATTAGAAGAAAATCAAATGAATGACAAGCAGAGAGATAAAGTGGGAGATGGGACTATAAAGGAAACCCATGCCAAGTTTATATACATGTGAAATAAGTAGTCTCTAAAAAACAGAATTCACCACAATATACAGTTGCCTGCAGTGGATGGTGTTTATTTATAATTATTTATCCTGGTACAAAACACAAGGTTGATTTTTATGTGCAAGTTCATTCATTCATAGAGTTATTTACTACATGCAAGGACTGTGAACTTTCAGCTACTATCTAAATACAATAATGAGAAAGTAAGCCACATTAGAGATCCAGTTTGATGTAGTGGTGTAGGCATCATGAGACTGAGAATTATAGACCCACCTTGGATACAGAGCCAGCTGGATGACATTTAGCTGATCACCTTCTCTCAGCTCTAGGAAGGAAGCAATGGCAAACCACTTATGAAAACCTTATCAAGAAAATTGTCCATGAACTTGTCCAGGCAGCCTCCAAGAATCGGACATGACTGGGTAGAAGAAAACTGTTCTGTGCTGAGAAGAAAGGTACGCAAGACCGGTGTTCCAACAAACAGCTCTTTATTATAACAACCCAGTGACTTGTAGCAGAACATCTGCTGAAGCTGTGGCAGCCCTTTTTATAGTGGCTGCTTGCGGCTTGCGGCCAATGACAGTTCTTTAAGCTTTCCCGCCATCAGGTGGGTCAATTGCAATGGTATTTTGTTTTCCAATCTTATTGCAGCCTGCTCGGCCAATCAGATTTAGGTATTTGGAGTATTCTAATTTCTATACACAACAAAAACGATCTATTCAGATCCATGGGATCACTTCTAGAAAAACAGGCTTAGATTAGTTTTACCCATCAGCATAATGGATATCAACCTTTTTTTTTCATTGACTGATTCCATGGTGCTAAGACAAATTTTGATCCAAGAAAATTAATGATACATTACAGTTTTGTAAAGGTGTTCTTATTTCGTTGTGTTGACCTAACAGTCAATTAATTTTGTTTGTAGTTATGTTCATCAGTCATATGTTGCCTTTCAAATATACACCTCAAACTAAAGTAAGCAATATCCTCCTTGCTGAAGATAATACATTGGGGACTTGTTGATAAGCAAATTAACCAGATGTAATTGATCAATTGATCTATCAAATACACTCCAGAGATTAATCAATTACAACTCTTTAATGAGTTACAATTTTGTTAAATATCAAGCTAGGCAAGTAAATTAACATATTAACAAAATGACACATTTACTCTCTTTATAGTTTCATGTTACTATTTTTCTCTATGAACTTTATAGATTCATTTGGCATTTCATATTTTCAGAGTTCATGCACTTGTGAAATGCTAAGTGATATGTTTAATTTCTTTCTCTCTTGGAACTACCATTACTAATTTTATATTCCTAGTTGTCTAATTTATAGAGCAAGTTCATGAAAATTGTTAAATATGTTACATTTTTTCTTAAAGTTTTCATTTATGCTATGTAACTTATATTCCATGTAAACCCTACTTGGGTCATCCCCCACAGTTAAAAGTAAAGTTTTCTTTCCCCTGCCCATGTGATCCATCACATGGTCCAATGAGGCCACAGTCCAGGTGTCAGTTGGTCTTAGATCCCACCTCCTTGCACCTGGTGGGAAAGTCCTTGGTTCTCACAGGGAAGAATTTTATTTTGGTTACAATCCCCCAGCTATCTCTACCTCTCCTTTTCATTCCCACAGCTCGACTCATCTCCACTGTGGCAGCCCTGAAGGTGGCCAGGGGAAAATGGGCTGACACATTGTTCAAAAAGATGGAGTGAACCAAGCACTTATCCAATGTTTTCCTCTCCTTCACTCAGCATGGAAATAACCAGTGATCTTATAGCACTTCTCTATGAGATGACCAGTGAAAACATCAGTGCCTCCTACAGTGATCTTAGCTCTGCACTCCTCTTTTTCAGTACTATGCAGCATAAACAATGCAGCTGATGCTGACAAAGTGAAACAAGCTGCCTAAAGCAAGTTGGTTCTGCAGTCCAAAACCATGAAGCCATGTTTCAGACTGTGAGTACTAAGTCATGGGTATTATGGTCACACCCATGACTTAGTGGGTGCACCATCGTGCCTCCTATCCCTGTCCTATTGTCCCAATTTATTCGTACCTATTTCCCATATTCTTACTCATGTTTATACTTATATCTATTATCCTGTAAGTGATTGACAAATCAAATAAATAAATAAATAAATAAAATTAAATCTGTCACATGAACGAGATTCAGCACCTTGATGTTAAGCATTGCCCACTTATGCCAGGCTCCTCTGTCACAGATCTATGACATGTGCACTGCACTTTGATTGGACTGTCTAACATACAAATACATTCTTGTGTCAGCCTCAGAATTTCCATGTTGCACTACTGATACAGGAAGACATCACCGGTCTGCTGAAGTTGGCACCAAAGCAATCAGAGGCAACCAGATGAAAAAAGTACTGAAATCCAACAACCTCCATCATGTTGACAGGCAACATCCAAATGTTGTGTCAAGTCTTCAGACTGCTGTACTCTTGACAAAGGTTGGACCACTTTAGCAGGACATTGCTTCAGCCCATGTCACACTGCACCAACGGATGCAAAGAGGATGTAAAACGGACAAAAAAGCTTGCCATCCATTGGTTAACACGATGTACTCACTGCCTCCGTTTTGCTTCCTCTCTATCCGTCCAGCATCCGTTTATTGACGTTTCATCCGCTCAGAAAGTTTTGAGCTGCTCAAAACTTTTGCGCGGAAAATGTATCCAATTCATCCGTTCTGCATCCGCTACGCATCCGCTATATCCACTAGGCATCTGTTCCGCATCCGCGCAACTCGCATCCGCTCGGACGCAGGGAGGAAGTGGAATGGATGCAGAACGGATGCAGAACGGATGCAGCACGGAAACAAAGCGTTTAAAACAGAAAAAACGTTCTCAGAGGGGACCTATCTCGGATATGAAGGATGTCTAGAGGATACCTAGAGGATGCCTAGAGGATGCAAAGGGACACCTATACCGCCTATAAAAAGGGGGAGCAACTCATCTGCATCTCACTTTCAGACCAGCAGCCTAGCTGTGCAGACCTCTGCAGCCTTCATATGACTCTTGCTCTTCCACAGCATCCAGTCATGTCCACCGTGGATCGTAACACAGTCCTTTTGGCAGCCACCACCCTTCTGCAACAGTGCGAAGCCATCTACAGGCTCTGTGAACTCTACTACGGGAAGAAAAGGAGGCGGCCAAGAAGCGTCTGGGTCCGAAGATGGATCGGGAGAAGAGCAGAGTATGGACTGTACAACAAGCTGATGGTGGAGTTCAGAAACGAAGACATTCGGGCATTCCAGAACTTCATGAGGATGCCCTCCAGCCATGTTTGACGAAGTTGTGCAGCGCCTGACACCCAGGTTGACCAAGGTAAACACCAACTTCCGGCCCAGCCTGGAACCTGGGCTCAAGGTGGCACTCACTCTGCGCCACCTGGCCTCAGGGACCACCTACAGGAGCATGCAGTATGGCTGGAGGGTGCCACCCAACACCATCAGCATTGTGGTCAGAGAAGTGGTGCAGGCCATCATCGAAGAATACCTGCAGGAGCTCCTCCAGTGCCCCTCCACTGATGAAGGATGGAAGAAAGTTGCAGAGCAGTGGTATCAGAGGTGGAACTTCCCACACACCGTTGGAGCCATAGATGGCAAGCACGTGGCCTGCAAAGCACCACCCAAGTCGGGCTCCACTTATTTCAAATACAAGGGCTTCTTCAGCATCGTCCTCTTTGCCATGGTCGATGCTGACTACAAGTTCATGTACATCGATGCTTCAGGCAGAAGCTCATGTTCAGATGACCAGGTATACAACGCCAGGGACCTCAAGGAGGGGCTGGAAGGCAAACTCATCATGGGCTTTCCAGATCCAGACCCCCTGCCCAACAACATGCAAGATGTGCCCTACTTCATCGTGGGGGATGATGCCTTCTACTTCAGAACCTACCTCATGAAGCCCTACACCTCCAGATGCCTCACCCGTGAAGAGAGGATCTTCAACTACAGGCTGTCCAGGGCAAGGCGGGTGGTGGAGAAAGCCTTTGGCATCCTGGCCAATAGGTTCCAGGTACTTCTCACCACCATGCAGCATCGCCCAGAGACTGTGAGGGGGATCATGGAAGCTTGCTGCATCCTGCACAATCTCATGCGCACCCGCTACCCGGTATTGCAGAACAAGCTCGTGGACCTCCAACAAGGCAATGGGGACATGGAGCCTGGGAAATGGAGGCAACGGCAAAACCTGATAGACACTGAGGATGTGCAAGGCCCCAACAGAGCCTCACATGAAGGGAAGAAGCAGCGTAACCACCTGAGACACTGGTGCAACTCCCCAGCTGGAGCAATGGAGTGGCAAGACAGGATGATAGATGATTAATGGGTGCTTCCTTCAGACTGTCTCATCACACTGATGAGATTGGGCCATGTATGTTGGGTGGGCCTACAATGAACAGGGTGTTTAATAAAGAGTTGTGTTTATGTTGACATGTGTGGATGATTATTACATTATTGTTGATAATAAAGGGCCATAGGTGTGGCACCAGGGAGGGTGGACCATAGAGTCCCACTATGCTTGCACTGCAGGCTTATCTACCCCACTGCTATCCTTACCCATCCCACAGCTATTACCCATACCAAAGGTATCCCTGCCCATCCCACTGCTATCTTAACCCATCCCACAAGGCTTAAACCATGCAAAGGCTTAAACCAATTCTAAAAGTTTCCACCAAGACTTTATTAAAAAAAAAGAAATGAAGCAAGTGTGTGAATCAAAGATAAACTTTATTGAACAACAAGCTGTAAAACAAAAATGACCCAAGTCAAGTGTCCAAATAAAGTCCACAGGTAGCCGGCTACCCAGTCTCTGGCACTCTTATTGGTCACTCGGAGGTGTGCCCAGTCTCAGGGGTGAAGGGCCCAGGTGCTGTGGAGGTCGCTGGTGCTGGAGTGCTGGTCTGTATCATCATTGGAGTGCCTAACCCCGAGAGGACAACAGGGGACGGTGTGTTGAGGAAGCTCTCAGACAGCTGGCTCAGACCCGTGATGCTGAGAGGTCCTTCCTCCATGCCATGGGGTGTCAGCCCCAGTACTGATGACAGATGTACTGAGGCCGGGCTTTGCTGTGGGGTGGAGGAAGGAGTAGTGTAGTGGAGCTGTCTGGTCTGCAGCTGGGTGAGGACTGGCGTGGGTGGCATCGCTGATGTTGGTTGCATCATTGTCATAGGTGGCATTGGTGGCATCAGTGGAACTGGTGGCAATGGTATCACCCGATGACTCTGTGCCTGGACTGGGAAGGGCTGCTGCCTGTGCTGCTGGACCTCCTGGTAGCCGTAGCCCTGGTAGATGAGGGGTTGTGGGAAGCCTTGGAATGGGAGGGCATCACCTGGGGTGGAGGTGGAGGAGCAGACCTGGACTGGGTGGGAGCAGTCTGGATCTGGAGGGTTGTGAAGCAGCTCGGTGATCCGGTCCTTCACCACCTGGTACTGGGCTTCCTCCATGTTACTGAGGATCTGGTTGACATAGGTGAGGAAGGGCTTGCGGTTGGAGGATGAGGAGCCGGTGTTGACCAGCTGAGAGAGGAGATCTATGCTGGTGCGGATGGTGTCCCTGATCTCCAGCAGGACAGTGTGGCTCTTCCCCTCCTGCTGTCTGGCTCTCTGCCTTTCTGTGGAGGTGGAGCTGTGGGTGGGGGTGGATGCAGCTACGACTGTGGTGGACTCGATGTCTCCTTTCTCCCACCGCACCAGGGAGTCCTCCACGCGCTCCACCAGGGTTACAACAGCTGTCCCTGGGTCCTCCGCCGTGGCACGCTCCACAGAAACCTGCCTGGAGACAGGAACTGACTCTCGGCCGGAAGAGGACTGGCTCTCAGCAGGCTGCCTGAGAGAGAGGGTCGTGAGAGGGGCTGCTGGTGCTCCTCGGTGGCAGATCTCACCCTCCAGGAAGCTGCTCCTGGCCATAACGTAGGTCTCTCTGTCCGTCAGCTTAACCGTGGCCTGGCCAGATTTCTTCAGGTGCAGCTTCCCGTACCAGGTGTGCATGTGCTTCCACCACCTGAGGAGGACCTCCGAAGTGTAGCCCAGGCTCTCCGCCTTCTTTCTCCAAGCAGCCTGCTTCCTTTTGGTGTCTCGATAGAGCCTGTGTCCCTTCCGCCATAGGTACTCGTTCTCCCTCAGCCATTCAAGCACCTCATCCTCATGTTCCTCTTCGATGGAATATTGCCTCCTCTCCCATTCTCGCGTATGCCTCTTCCGCCCTCTGGCAGGGCCATCTGGGCCCTCATCAGAGGGGCTTCGAGGTTGTAGGGGCTGCTCCTCCACACCACCAGCATCACCAGCACCAGCAGGATCATCATCATCATCATCATCATCATCACCAGCAGGATCATAATCATCATCATCAGCAGCAGCAGCAGCAGCAGGATCATCATCAGCAGCAGCAGCAGCAGCAGCAGGATCAGCAGCAGCAGCAGCAGCAGCAGCAAGATCAGCAGGACCAGGATCAGCAGCAGAAGAGTAAGCACCAGGAACCCCAGCAGCACCAGCACCAGCAGCACCAAGAGCACGAGCAGGACCAGGAGCACGAGCAGGACCAGCAGGACCAGCAGGACCAGCAGGACCAGCAGGACCAGGAGCAGCTTCAGCAAAGTACGCAGCAGCAGAAGCACCACCGCCAGAAGCAGCTTCAGCAGAAGCTCCAGCACCAGAAGAGCGAGCCCGAGCAGCAGAAGCCCCAGCAGAAGCAGAGTCAGGGGCAGGGGGCGGGAGGTTGGCCCTGTCCCTCTTGCCAGGGATGGCGGCAGGTTGCTGAGACTTTCGCTTCTTCCCCATGGTTGTGGGGTTGCTGGCTGGCAGGGAGGCTGGCAGGAAGGCAGGCAGGCAGGCAGCAAGGCTGGCAGGCAGACTGGCTGGCTGGAAGGCAGGTTGGCAGCAAGGCTGGCAGGCAGGCAGAGAGCAAGGCTGGCAGGGAGGCTGGCCAGGAGGCTTGGAGGCAGGCTGGCAGGAAGGCTGGCAGCAAGGCTTGCAGGCAGGCATGCAGGCAGGGCAGGCAAGGACTCGATGTATCCTGCAGCAGGTCTTTCTTCCGAATTCTGGCCGTGTGCGAGCTGCTTCCCTTTATATCCATGTGGCTTATGCAATGCATCCCCCCCGCATGCACAATTAACACCAGGCATCCGTTAGGCTTCCGCTGTGCATCCACTAGGCTTCCGCTCTGCATCCGCTTCATCCGCTCTGCATCCGCTCTGCATCCGCTTCATCCGTTCCGCGTCTGCTTTGCTGAGGCCCCCGGAAGCCCTGCAGATGTGCCATCCACTTCCATCCGCTCCCATCCGCTAGGCTTCCGTTCCACATCCGCCTTCCATCCGCCCTGCGTCCTCCCCCCGTCCATGTTATCTGCTCCAGTTATGCAAATTTTTGCCCCTTTTGAGAGCGGATAACAACGGATGGAACATTTTGCTCGTCCGTTGTGTCCGTTTTGCATCCGTTGGGCAGTGTGACAGGGCCTCCAGCCAGAATATGGACTGCATATTCTATCCTCAGTAGGAATAATGCCAGACTGATTTCTAAGCAGGTACTTATACATTTCTGAGGCCAAAGAATAATCAATTACCCTCCTTGCTGATATTTGCCTTGCAGTAGTTTTTACATGGTGTAGCATTGGTATAAAAGGGTTTGCATCTTCTTTTAAGGCTAGGTCCCACTGGCTGATGGACACAAAATGTATGCATAAAGGACACAGTGGATGAGCAAAATTTTCGGGGTGGCTCCATCCATTGTCATCCACTCCAAAAAGCAAAAATTTTCATAAACAGAATGGAAAAGAACGGAAAAGAACAGACGTGGGTAGTACGTAGCGGGGATGTTAAACGGATGTTCATAGGAAGCCTAGCGGGTGACAGCAGATGGAAGCAGAAGACACATCCGAAGGGCTTCTGGGGGAGAATTGCGAAGCAGATGCATAG
This sequence comes from Laticauda colubrina, assembly GCA_015471245.1. Lineage (NCBI taxonomy): Eukaryota > Metazoa > Chordata > Lepidosauria > Squamata > Elapidae > Laticauda > Laticauda colubrina. The sequence goes on from BLBF01000020.1 coordinate 2,166,858, forward strand.
CAGAAGGGGCATATGCATAGCGGATGATGCGGAGGCCGAGAGGATGTATATTGGATGCAAAGCATTCACTGCGCATGCGGGGAGTATGAATTGCGTCAGCTCCGCGGATATAAAAGGATGCAGCTCGCACGCAGTCAGCATTCAGAGGAAAGACGTGCTGCCGCAGACATCTTCAAAGAACACCATGGTTCGTCAGTCAGGGAAGAAGAGGAATCCGGTGCCTACTCGTGCCAGCCCTGGCAAGAAGGACAGAACCAGCATCCCACCCCCGGCACTGACTCTGAAGCTGCTGGTGCTGCTGGTGACGCTGGTGCTACTGCTGGTGCTGCTGGTGGTGGTGCTGGTGGTGCTGCTACTACTGCTGCTGCTGCTGCTACTGCTACTGCTACTGCTGCTGCTACTGCTGCTGTGGTGGACCAGCCCCAAGGCCCTCAAATCCCTGCTGCTGAAGGTCCTGATGCTCAAGCCCCTAAAGGCCCTGTTCAAGCCCCTGACAGAGGGAGGAAGAGGTAAGGGAAGGAAAAGGGAGAGAGAAAACAGTACACCATTTCCGAGGACCATGAGAAGGAGGTGCTGGAATGGCTGAGGGAGAATGAGTACCTGTGGAGAAAGGGCCACAGACTCTATCGCGACACCAAGAAGAAACAGGCAGCTTGGAGAGACAAGGCAGAGAGCCTGGGCTACACTGCAGATGCACTCCTGGGATGGTGGAAGCACATGCACACCTGGTATGGCAAGCTACACCTCAAAAAATCTGGGCAGGCCACTGTCAAGCTCACTGACCAGGAGATGTATGCCATGGCCAAGTGCAGCTTCCTAGAGGGTGAGGTCCACCACCGAGGATCAGCCCCTCTGACACCCCTCTCCCTCAGACAGCCCACAGACAGCCAGTCCTCTTCCAGCCAGAAGCCAGAGAGCCTGTCCAGGCAGGCGTCTTCACAGGGCCCCATGGCAGAGACCCCCCCGACAGCTGCACTCCCCATGCCACCAGACATGGAGGATCCCCTGTCACAAATGGAGGAAGAAGCAGCAGCTACCAGAGACCAACGCACCCCCACCCCCAGCTCCACAGGATGCAGGCAGAGGCAGACTGGAGGGCCCGAGCCACAGTGTCCTGTTGGAGATCAGGGACACGATGAAGACCAGCACAGAACTTCTCTCTCAGCTGGTCCACTTGGAAAGAGGATCCTCCAGCCACCACACTTTCATCACCTACGTGAGCCACAACCTCAGGGATATGCTTGAGGCCCCGTACCAGGTGATGAAGGAGAAGATAACAGCACTTCTGAACAACCCTCAAGGACCAGCTGAAGCTGCTCTTACCAAGTCCAGGTCTGCTCCTCCACCCCAGGCAATGTCACAGCCCTTCCACGGCTTTCAACAGCCTCTCACCTACCAAGGCTACGACTACCAGGACTTCCCACAGCAGAAGCAGACCTTCTCAGTCCAGGCCAAGGTTCATTGCACAACACAGATGCCACACCTCAACCAGCTGCAGACCAGACAGCCCCACAACAATCCTCCTTCCTCCACCCCACAGCCAAGCCCGTCAACGGACAATCTGTCATCAGTCTTTTTTTTTTTTTTTTATAAAGTTTTTATTAATTTTCTACAAACAGACAAACATACAAAACATTAAAAACATCTACTCTCATATATACTTCCGGTGTATCGGTTGGTTCATCAGTTTTGTGCATTCATTTTATAGTGTCAATTACAATTATATTGCATAACCACTCATATTGTCAATCCATATTCTAATATTACTAAAAAAATATAAAAATAAAAAAAATCTTTTTCTGACTATACTTTTAATCATTCATGCTTTGCGAGATAACAATACTTCAAACAGTTTATTCTATAATTTATCGTATAATCATAACAAATCAATCCTAAAAACTCTTCATATATATAATATTAATGCTCTATTATTGTATTTTATCATCTAACCATTGATAAAAAAAAACCCAAATTGCATAAAATTGTTTATCTTCTTGTTCTCTAATTTCAAATGTCAATCTACTCATCTCAGCACATTCCAATATTTTCTTAATAATTTCTTCCTGCAATGGTATTTTCTCATTCTTCCAGTTTTTAGCAAATACAATCCTAGCCGCTGTTAATACATTTACAATCAAATATTTCAAGTCTTTATTATATATATCAGGTAAAATTCCCAATAAAAGATCTCTGGCTTCAAGTCTATGTGTTTCTTTGTCATTTTTTCCAACCACATGTGAATTTTAGTCCAATATTTTCTAGCATTCTCACAAGTCCACCACATATGATAGTATGAGCCAGGTATCTGATGACATTTCCAACATTTTTCAGATTTATTCTTGAACATTCTTGCTATTCTTGTCGGGGGAAGGTGCCACCTGTAAAACATCTTATACAAGTTTTCTTTATATGCTATTGACATTGTCATTTTATAATTTTGAGACCACAATTTTTGCCATTGCTCTAAATCAATTCCATATCCAAAATTCTTCCCCCATGCAATCATATTTTCTTTAACTTGTTCTTCCTCTAGCTTAATTCCCAATAAATAACCATATAACTTTTTAATCACTTTCTCATCAGTACCCATCAATATCTTATCTAAATCAGTCTGTTTATCATAGAATCCTTCCGTTTTAAAATCTTCAAGATATCTTGAGTGTATTTGCGCATATGAAAACCAATTCATCCTTATACCTTGTTCCTCTAAATTTTGGATCGTTTTAAGTCCACCCTTTTCATCCAACAGTTCCCCATATCTAACTGTTTGTTCCTTTTTATAGATCATAGGATAGGAAAATGCTTCAATAGTCGATAACCAAATTGGAATTTTCAAATAATATTGTTTTTTTATCTTCTCCCAATTTAACCACAAAGACTCCCGTATATAATGTCTTCTGAAATACCCCTGTGTTTTAGTTCCCTTGTACCATAAAAAAGCATGCCAGCCCAACAGTAAATCATGTCCTTCTAATGTCAACAATCTATGTTTTATTAATGTTATCCATTCTTTGACCCACATCAAACTTGCAGCTTGATAATACAATTCCCAATTAGGCAGGCCAAAACCTCCTCTATTTCTAGCATCTTGCAAAAGTTTTAACTTTATTCTCGCTTTTTTACCTTGCCATATAAACTTCAACATAGTTTTATTTAAATCTTCAAAATAGTCTTTTCCAAGTCTAATTGGTATTGTTTGAAAGAGAAATAAAATTCTAGGTAAAATATTCATCTTAATTGTTGAAATTCTCCCTATTAATGACAATTGTAAATTTTCCCATTTCTTCAAATCTGTAATTATCTGTTGTTTAAGTTTAATATAATTATTCTCTTTTAATGTGCTACATCTTGCTGTCAAATATATCCCCAGATACTTAACCTTGTTTGTAATTTGAATTTTCAAAAGATCTGTCAGTTCTTCTCTTTGTCTCAACAACATATTTTTTGTCAAAATCTTTGTTTTATCTTTATTTATTTTCAAGCCAGCCATCTCACCATATGTCTCTACCTTTTCCAATAACTTTGGAGCGGTTTCTAACGGGTCTTCCAGAATAAAAGCTAAATCGTCAGCAAAAGCTTTTCTGTCATCAGTCTTGTGCCTGACATCCCAGGTACTTGATGAAGGGCCTCTCAACCTCACGGGACTGAGTCAGCTCTCTGAGAGCTTCCTGAACACACCATCCCCTGTTGTACTCTTGGGGCCAAGCACCCCAATGGCGCCTCAGACCAGCACTCAAGCCACAGCCACCTCCACAGTCCCTGGCTGCTTAACAGCTGAGACCATGGACATGACTCAGAGTGACTGAGAACAGTGCCAGAGACTGAGTTGTTACTTGTTCACTTTATCTTTGCTTAAGACACTTTACTTGGTTCATTTTGCTTTTTTAATAAAGTCATACAGTTTACTTAAGACAGTTAATAAAGATTATCTTTGCTTAACACATTTAATTCAGTTTACTTAGTACATTTTGCTTATTTAATAAAGTCATAAAGGTTACCTAAGAAAGTTAATAAAGGTTATCTTTCCTTGAGACACTTGGTTCATTTTTTTAACTTAATAAAGTGTTGGTGAAAACCTTGAACAAATGGTTCAGCCTTTGCATGCTTGTGGGATAGATAGGGATAGTTGTGAGATAGATAAGGATAGTTGTGGGATAGATAAGGAAAGTTGTGGGATAGATAAACCTCCAGTGCAAGCATAGTGGGACTGTATGGTCCACCCTCCCAGCTGCCACACATATGGACTTTTATTATCAATAATAATTTATTCATTGATCAACACATTTCAAAATAAACAAAATTCTTTATTAATAACCTATTCATTGTAGGACCACTCAGCATACATGGCACAATCTCATCAGTGTTATGAGACAGAGAAAGCATCCATTAATCATCTATCATCCTGTCTTGCCACTCCACTGCTCCAGCTGGGGAGTTGCCCCAGTGTCTCAGGAGGTTGCACTTCTTCTTCCCTTCCCGTGAACCTCTGTTGGAGCCTTGTACATCCACAGTGTATATCAGGTTTCATCCTTGCCTCCATTCACCAGGCTCCATGTCCCCATTCCCTTGTTGATGGCCGACAAGCCTGTTCTGCAACACTGGGTAGCGGGTGTGCATGAGATTGTGCAGGATGCAGCAAGCTTCCACGATGCTCCTCACAATCTGTGGGTGATGCTGCATGGTGGTGAGAAGTATCTGGAACCTGTTGGCCAGGATGCCGAAGGCGTTCTCCACCACCCGTCTTGCCCTGGACAGCCTGTAGTTGAAGATCCTCTCTTCACAGGTGAGGTATCTTGAACTGTACAGCTTCATGAGGTAGGTTCTGAGGGAGAAGGCGTCATCACCAACAATGAAGTAGGGCACATCTTGTGTGTCTTTGGGTAGGGGGTCTGGATCTGGAAAACCCATGATGAGGTTGCGTTCCAGCCCATCCTTGAGGTCACTGGCGTTGTATACCTGGCTATCTGAAGCTGACCCATTGCCTGAAGCATCAATGTACATGAACTTGTAGTCAGCATCGACCATGGCAAAGAGGATGATACTGAAGAAGCCCTTGTAGTTGAAATAAGTGGACCCTGAGTTGGCTGGAGCTTTGCAGGTCACGTGCTTCCCATCTATGACTCCAACAGTGTGGGGAAGGTTCCACCTCTGATACCACTCTTCTGCAACTTTCCTCCTGCCTTGTTCAGTGCTGGGACAATGGAGGAGCTCCTCCACATATTGTTCGATGATGGCCTGCAGCACTTCTCTGACCACTTTGCTGATGGTGTTGTGTGGCACCCTCCAGGCATACTGCGTGTTTTTGTATGTGGTTCCAGAGGCCAGGTGGTGCAGAGTCAGTGCCACCTTCAGTCCAGGGTCCAGGCTGGCACGGACATTGGTGCTCGGCTTGGTCAACCTGGGTCTCAGACGCTCTACAAGTTTGTCCAACATGGCTGGTGGCATCCTCATGAAGTGATGGAATGCACAAGGGTCTTCATTCCTCAGCTCCACCATCAACTGGTCATACAGTCCAAACTCCATTCTTCTCCCGATCCATCCTCAGACCCACACAGCTCTTGGACGCCTCCTTCTTCTCCTTGTGTATGAAAGGTGAAACAGTCTGAACAGGGTTTGATTCTGTGATGAATGATCACAGCTACCATACGGACTGTGTCATGATCCATGGTGGAGAACAATGGATGATGTGGAAGACCAAGACCAAGGGTGAAGAGGTCTGTACACCACGGCTGCTGGACTCATACTGAGATCCAGGTGATTTCCTCCCCCTTTTTATAGGAAATATCGGTAGTCTGCTAGGTGTCCTTCTACATACTCTAGACATACTCCAGACATCCTAAATATATGAGATACATCCCAGATACAAATGTTTTGTCCATTTTAATCCTTTATGTATGAGATGCATCCGCTTACATCCTTTCTATTTCCGTGCTACTAACGCTGTGTGGACGTTCCGTGTACCTTTCGTTTCCTCCCCCTTTCCGTTTTCAGCTGCAGCGGATGTGAGTTGCGAGGATTCCCAGAGGATGCAGAGAGGATACAGCAGATGTTTAATGGATGATAAAGCCCATGTCACACTGAACCAACGGATGCAAAGAGGATGTAAAATGGACAAAAAAGCTTGCCATCCAATGGAAAATGCAATGTACTCACTGCCTCTGTTTTGCTTCCTCTCTATCCATCCAGCATCCGTTTATTGACGTTTCATCCGCTCCGAAAGTTTTGGGCTGCCCAAAATTTTTGCGCGGAAAATGTATCCAGTTCATCCATTCTGCATCCACTACGCATCCGCTAGGCATCTGCTACGCATCCGTTACGCATCCACTATATCCGCTAGGCATCCGCTACGCATCCGCGCAACTCCATCCGCCCGGACGTAGGGAGGAAGCGGAACGGACGCAGAACGGATGCAGAACGGATGCCTAGCACGGAAACAAAGCATTTAAAACAGAAAAAACGTTCGCAGAGGGGACCTATCTTGGTTATTAAGGATGTCTAGAGGATGCCTAGAGGATGCCTAGAGGATGCCTAGCGGAAAACCTATATTTCCTATAAAAAGGGGGAGCAACTCATCTGCATCTCACTTTCAGAACAGCAGCCCAGCGGTGCAGATCTCTGCAGCCTTCATCTGGCTCTACCTCTTCCACAGCATCCAGTCATGTCCACAGTGGATTGTAACAAAATCGTTTCGACAGCCACCATCGTTCTGCAACAGTGCAAAGCCATCTGCAGGCTCTGTGAACTCTACTGCGAGAAGAAAAAGAGGCAGCCAAAAAGAGTCTGGGTCCGAAGATGGTTTGCCAGAAGAGCAGAGGACGGACTGTACAGCAAGCTGATGGTGGAGCTCAGGAACGAAGACACTCGGCCGTTCCAGAACTTCATGAGGATGCCTCCATCCATGTTTGACGAAGTTGTGCAGCGCCTGACACCCAGGTTGACCAAGGTAAACACCAGCTTTTGGCCCAGCCTGGAACCTGGGCTCAAAGTGGCACTCACTCTGCACCACCTGGCCTCAGGGACCACCTACAGGAGCATGCAGTACGGCTGGAGGATGCCACACAACACCATCAGCATTGGGTTCAGAGAAGTGGTGCAGGCCATCATCGAAGAATACAAGAAGGAGCTCCTCCAGTACCCCTCCACTGAAGAAGGATGGAAGAAAGTTGCAGAGCAGTGGTATCAGAAGTGGAACTTCCCACACACTTTGGAGCCATAGATGGCAAGCACGTGGCCTGCAAAGGGCCAGCCAAGTCGGGGTCCACTTATTTCAACTCCAAGGGCTTCTTCAGCATCATCCTCTTCGCCATGATCGATGCTGACTACAAGTTCATGTACATCGATGCTTCAGGCAACGGGTCATCTTCAGATGACCAGGTATACAACGCCAGTCACCTCAAGGAGGAGCTGGAACACAACCTCATGGTGGGCTTCCCAGATCCAGAACCCCTGCCCAATGACACACAAGATGTGCCCTACTTCATCGTGGGGGATGACGCCTTCTCCCTCACAACCTACCTCATGAAGCCCTACACTTCCAGACTTCTCACCCGTGAAGAGAGGATCTTCAACTACAGACTGTCCAGGGCAAGGCGGGTGGTGAAGAACGCCTTTGGCATCCTAGCCAACAGGTTCCAGGTACTTCTCACCACCATGCAGCATCGCCCAGAGACCATGAGGAGGATCATGAAAGCTTGCTGCATCCTGCACAATCTCATGTGCACCCGCTACCCAGTCTTGCAGAACAGGCTTGGGGACCTCCAACAAGGCAATGGGGACATGGAGCTTGGTGAATGGAGGCAAGGGCAAAACCTGATTGACGCTGAGGGTGTGCAAGGGCCCAACAGAGCCTCACGTAAGGCGAAGAAGCAGCGCAACCTCCTGAGACACTGGTGCAACTCCCCAGCTGGAGCAGTGGAGTGGCAAGACAGGATGGTAGATGCTTAATGGATGCTTCCTTCAGCCTGTCTCATCACACTGATGAGATTGGGCCATGTATGTTTGGTTGGCCTACAATGAACAGGGCGTTTGATAAAGAGTTGTGTTTATGTTGACATGTGTGGATAATTATTACATTATTATTGATAATAAAGGGCCATAGGTGTGGCACCTGGGAGGGTGGACCATACAGTCTCACTATGCTTGCACTGGAGGTTTATCTATCCCACTACTATCCTAACCCATCCCACAGCTATTACCCATCCCACAGGTATCCTAACCCATCCCAAAGCTATCCTTACCCATCCCACAAGCATGCAAAGGCTTAAACCATTTCTAAAAGTTTCCAGCAAGACTTTATTAAAAAAAAGAAATGAAGCAAGTGTGTGAATCAAAAATAGACTTTATTAACAAGAAGCTATAAAACAAAAATGAGTCTCTGGCACTCCTCTTGGTTGCTCAGTCTCAGGGGTGAAGGGTCCAGGTGCTGTGGAGGTAGCTGGTGCTGGAGTGCTTGTCATCAGCTCCTCCAGAAGCAGAAGCAGCAGAAGCCCCAGCCCCAGAAGCGCGAGCCCGTGCTGCAGAAGCCCCAGCAGAACCAGAGTGAGGGCCAGGTGGCGGGATGGTAGCCCTGTCCCTCTTGCAAGGGCTGGCAGCAGATGGCTGAGGCTTGCTGTGCTTCCGCATGGTTGTGGGGTTGCTGGCTGGCAGGGAGGCTGGCAGGAACCAAGGCTGGCACCAAGGCTGGCAGGGAGGCTGGCACCAAGGCTGGCAGGAAGGCTGGCAGGCAGGCATGCACCAAGGCTGGCAGGCAGGCTGGCAGGCAGGCTGGCAGCAAGGCTGGCAGCAAGGCTTGCAGGCAGACATGCAGGCAGGGCAGGCAAGGCAGCCAATCCGTCCAGCAGCAGGTCTTTCCTCTGAATGGCGACCTGCTTCCGAGCTGCTTCCGTGATATCCGCAGGGCTGACGCAATTCATCCCCCCCGCATGCGCAATTAATACCAGGCATCCTTTCCGCTGTGCATCCGCTAGGCTTCCGCTGTGCATCCACTTCATCCGTTCGGCGTCCGCTCTGCATCCGCTGTATCCATTCCACATCCGCTTTGCTGAGGTCCCCCGGAAGCCTAGCCAATGTGCCATCTGCTCCCATCCGCTTCCATCCGCTGGGCTTCCGTTCCACATCCGCTTTCCATCTGCCCTGCGTCCTCCCCGCGTCCATTCCTTTCCGTGTTATCCGCTCCGGTTATGCAAATTTTTGCCCCTTTTGAGAGCGGATAACAACGGATGGAACATTTTACTCATCCGTTGTGTCCTTTTTGCATCCGTTGGGCAGTGTGACATGGGCTTTACAGATGTAGAACGTTTGTTGCCCATATACGCTGCGGATGTACATAGTCCGCGGCGGAAAGTTCATCTGCTTAAAAAGTTTTGTGCAGTTCAAAACCTCTTGCGCGGATGAAATCTCAGTGGATGGATGCTAGAGGGATAGAGCGTATGAAACACTTATGCAGTAAGTACACAACGGATGCATCGCGTTTTCCAATGGATGGCAAGCTTTTTTTAACATTTTACATCCTCTTTGCATCCGTTGCTGCAGTGGGACAGGGGCTTTACCTCAGGACTTAATATGGACACCTTCTTGACAATGGGAGGGTTTTGGTGGTGTTGAGCACTAGTATCAAGCATGGATACAAGAGTAACTCTTCATTTGGACTCTGCCTTGGATCCTTACATTCATCAAGAAAGGTAAGGAGATGACTAGATGAGGAGTTTGAGTCTCCATCTCTTCTGCTTGTGCAGAAAAGTGCCCTTCCTCATCTTCACTCGATTATAGATTCATTGCTGACACCAGAACAGCAGGCTTTTCTTGTTGGGGAATGTATGCCTCTACAAAGCTGTCACCAACATCCCTTGACCAACAGAACTTTCTAGGATCCAATTTGAGACGGTCACTGGGACCAGAGATTTTGTCTTCGTGCTCTCCATCATGAGTCCAAAAGCTCAGAAAAAAAAAACTCTCACCCCAGTGACTGATCCAGATTGGATTCTACAACATTATCCTGGCACACCTGTGTTTGCCTTCATATTTAAAGGATTTTTGCTTGGCCTTCTGCCTCCATCTCTTGCATTTGTGATTTGGGACAATGGGATATTTTACAGTGGAAGTAGCCAGATGGAACAATTCAACTGGCTCTGAACTGGTAAAGTTTGAAGGAAAGCCTTAAGAGCAAGTTTTTATTTAAAAAGGAAACAATAGTTGTATTTTCATTCTCATTCTCTCTCTGTGTGTGTCTCTCTGTCTCTCTCTCTGTCTGTCTGTCTCTCTCTGTCTCTGTCTCTGTGTCTCTCTCTCTTTGTCTCTGTGTGTCTCTCTCTCTGTCTCTCTGTGTGTGTATCTCTGTGTCTCTCTGTGTCTCTCTGTCTCTCTCTCTGTCTCTCTCTCTCTCTCTGTGGGTGTATCTAGCAAGTAACATAGAAATAATGCACACATAAGACACTTAGCTAGAAAAAATATATTTCCTAAATAAGCAAGGAAAATTTGAGCATGGAGTTGTAGAATGGGAAGTGTACTTTCAGATTTAAAGGGGCAAAACAGAAATGCAGTGGGTGAGAGTGAGAATCATTCTTTTCCTTAATCATCCATCAAATCTTATTTTAAAACCAGAACTCAGAGTCAAAAAGCAGCCACCGAACTGAAATGGAATGAGGGGAATGAGAAGCAGACATACCAGTTCCAGCAGAAGCAAAGATGGCATTACTAACCAGCTGCAGAAATTATCCTTGTGCTGCTTCAACGGTTACTGCTGGGTGTTTAGCCCACCTCCCAGATCATCCCAACAAACCTAGTGCAAAAGTAGCAGCCACACAATTAGTGGCCCAAGACACAAGATTGTCCAGAACAATGTAGAGCATCTTAAAACACCAGCACTCAAAATGGCTGTCTTTGGTTCTGAGTAAAATTCTCAAATTAATATTTTGATTCAAGTGTGGAAGTTTAGGAGAAGAGAAAGCTCATTTTCACACTTAACTGAACTGAACCACAGCTTTGGTATTCCACACATTCTTTCCAGAACAAGCATGGATGAACATCAAGTGTTGCAAAGTATAAATTGTGTCCCTCTATTTATATTTTATTTATTCCTTCCAAAATGTGTGATTGAGGCTGGAAGGCCAAAGTCTATTTGGACAGGTGGAATCTGCAATGGTAATTTCATGAAAACAGTGAGTTCAGCCTAGGACGTCCTTCTCTTGGCCAAGTCTTCTGAGAACTGCAGTTTTGGTTTATCTGGAAAGATTGAAATTGGAGGAAATTTGTTCTAGGTTTTTTTTCTCTGATTGTGCATAACGGAACACTTGGATAGCCACTTTCTTCCCTTTATGTGTGCACTGAATATACTAAATGAATACACCACTAATAATATACTTCTGTAAGATATTCAGGCATGGTTCTGGTTCTTCTTCTATAATATTAAAAAAAAATGCAGGTTTTAATTTGATTCAGTTCTGATTCTAGAAAAAAATCAAAGCTACATTCTATATTCTTTGAGCTGGAGGCTAACTTCAGAATAATCTTGCATAAGATGGCATTTAACAATTCGATCCCTATTTACTCAAATGTATTTTAACCCTTGTCATCAAACAAAATACAGTCACTTCTGGTAGTTACAGCTCAATATAAAAAGCAAAAAAAAAAAGAAGAGAGAGAGAGAATCCCTCATCCCAGCCTTTCAGCCTAAGAGACTTGGTGTTCAACCCCAATTGCTAACCAGGAAGAACAACCGGTTCTGTGGGTGTGGCCTAATTTGTGGGTGTGGCTTGGTGGCATGTGACTGGGTGGGCATGGCTTGCTGACTGAGCATGGCTTGTATGTAAATATTATAAATATTTATGTAAATATTGATTTTTTTTATTAAAAAAGAGCAACTTTTACCCCAAAGCAGACAGACAAATTGAGTTGCTCGCAGAACCACTGATTCACTTCGAGATCTATCTGGGTCTTTTTTTTTTTTTTTTAACCCCGAAAAAATGGCTAGGATGTCTTTTTGGGGGTGACTTAATTTCCTCCCCCATATGGAACCCCAATGTAGAGCACCCCATGCGCACTCACCTCTTCACGAAGCTGTTTCTATCAGCCAATGGAAGCTCCCTGAAGGCAGAGTAACCAGCCATTTCTATTGGCTGGTAGAAGCAGCCTTGGGGCAAGCACCCATGAAGACTCCCCTCACCACAAAGCCATTTCTATTGGCCAATGGAAGCTCCCCAAAGGCAGAGTCACCAGCCGTTTCTATCGGCTGGTAGAAGCAGCCTCACAGCGAGCATTCACATGTTCTCCCTTCACCCTGAAGCCGCTTCTACCAGCTGATACAAACGGTTGATGACTGTGCCTTTGGGGAGCTTCTATCAGCCAATGTTCTATCGGTAGTAGATCGGGGTATTCTAGCCTAGGCTATCTGCAGGGTGCTCCTAAAGGCAAGTTTTCTCCCCCCCGCCCTTCCCCCCCATTTCTCTTCACTTTGTGTAGTTCTAATGAATGATGTGAGAAATGGCGGGGAAATGCATGGTTTAAATAGGCCTGAATTTTGGAGGTGGGGCTTAATTTCACCTCATGTCTAGAAATCATGCTGGGCTTTCCTACTGGTTGGAGCTGTATTGTTGGAGAAACACAGTATCTGCAATCGACTATCTGAGTCTGTCACATAAAACTTGCTTGCAAGCACACTCATAAAATTAACTCACAACACATCATGTATGTAAATATTGATTTTTTTCATAAAAAAGAGCAACTTTTACCCAAAAGCAGGCAGGCAGATTGAGTTGCTCACAGAACCATAGATTAACTTAGAGATCTATCTATCTGCAATTGGCTACCTGAATCTACACTGAAAAGTTTCAGTCCTAAGGAAGGTTCGGCTCTGCTTTTAGATTAGCTTAGAAAGCAGGAAATCCAAGGATTCTTGGATTCTTGAATCCTTGGATTTCCTGCTTTCTAGCTAATCTAAATCTCCTGGCAGAGCAGAACAGCTCATGGGGGGGGGGGGGAGGAAAAATAACAACTTACCAAACCAAGCAAGTTGGATGGCTCGCATGCCAGATAAGGAGTGAGTGGGCAGGGAGGGGAGGGCCAGCCAGTGGAGTGATTTGCTGGTTCTCCAAACTGGTAACAATCATGTCTGCATGTTGCAAGAAATCATCAACTGTACTGCCTGAACAGTTGACAAGCATTGTACTCCAGTGCTCAGCATTTGAAAATCCTCTTGTTTCCTGCTTTTTCACCCTCAGCTGTGCCGCGCAAAGCAGCTAAGAAGGGAAAAACAGGGAATAAAGGACAGCCTAGAGCCCGGGCAGGTGCTTGGGCCAAACACCAAACCAGTTCAGTGTCAGTTGCTCTTCACAGCTACAGGTTCTATAGAACTGGGGCAAACCGGTAGCATCCCACCCCTGCATACTCTCCATACAGTTTCCATGTTTCTATATTATTTGTATGTCTTGCATCTTCTTATCAAGGGTTTACTTCTTGAGGTGATTGTACTAGACAACTTTCACCCAATCCCCTGTCTTTTCTTTTTGAAAAATTTTGAAGAAAGTGGTGGTCATAGTACTGGATTAACTTTGGGCCTTGAAAGGAGGGAGTGTGCCCCTTCAGCTCCTTTTAGCCCCTTTAAACATTTTCAGTACCATTGAACATGGTATCCTTCTGGACCAGTTACTGGGGTTCGATGAACTGGCATTATTATTATTGTTGTTATTATTATTATTATTATATACAAAAAAAACAACAGTGTACACAGCAAACGAGATGACTATGCTGGGTTTCATATCACAAATCACTAGTCGAACACTTCCCAAGCATTTAGGACTGCGTGATGTATTGGTGGATTATGCGAGCAGATCCCAGTAAGGTGGCCTTCTGCAACTGATCAGTGGTGATCTTATCAGCGTCGATTGTTTTTAAGTGCTTGCCTAGGTTTTTTTTTTTTAATTTTTATTGGTTTTAAAAAAACATAAACAAACATCACGTAAAAATATTTAGCCATCTTCCATATATATATACATACAGTGTGCCGGTTGGTTTACAAATTGTTTTCTGCTACCATTTCGTAGTCTTCAATTACAATTACATTATATATCCTCTCATACTTTCAATTAAATATCAAGTACATTAATATCTTCATAAATCAATCGTTGACTATACTTTTATTTATTCATGTTTTATAAAATAATCATATTTTACTTAGTTTATTTTATAACAATTCATATTATCCTCCCAGATCTATCCTAGAATCATTTTGTAGATATAATTTAAAAAAAGAAAAAAAAAAGAAAATACATCTTTATATATTTATTATTTTCTAAAAATCTACATATTTCATTACTATGTTTTGTTATCTAACCATTGATAGAATAGATCCCAAATTTTATAAAATTGTTTATCATCTTGTTCTCTCATTTCAGCACATTCCAATATTTTCTTAATGATCTCCTCCTGTGATGGTATCTTCTCATTTTTCCAGTTTTTAGCAAATACAATCCTAGCCGCTGTTAATACATTTACAATCAGATATTTCAAATCTTTACTATATATTTCAGGCAAAATTCCCAATAAAAAAATATCTGGTTTCAAGTATATATGCTTATTTGTCATTTTTTCCAGCCACAAGTAGATTTTAGTCCAATATTTTTTAGTGTCCGAACATGTCCATCACATATGGTAATATGAGCCAGGTGTCTGATGACATTTCCAACACTTTCGGACTTATTCTTAAACATTCTTGCCGGGGGAAAGTGCCACCTGTAAAACATCTTATACAATTTTTTTTTATATGCTGTTGACATTGTCATTTTATAATTTTGAAACCACAATTTTTGCCATTTCTCTAAATCAATCCCATATCCAAAATTCTTCCCCCAAGCAATCATAGTTTCTTTAACTTGTTCTTCTAATTTAATTTTTAATAAATACCCATATAATTTTTTAATCACCTTTTCATCAGCACCTGTCAAAATCTTATCTAAATCGGTCAATTTATCAAAAAAACCTTATGTTTTAAAATCTTTCTCATACCTTGATTGTATTTGTGCATATGAAATTCATCTTTATACCTTGTTCCTCTAATTTTTTCACAGATTTAAGTTCACCCTTTTCATTCAGTATTTCACCATATCTAACTGTTTATTCCTTTTTGTATATTATAGAATAAGAAAATGCTTCAATAGTTGATAACCAGACTGGAATTTTCAAATAACATTGTCTTTTAGTCTTCTCCCAATTTAATCACAGAGACTCCCATATATAATGTCTTCTAAAGTACCCCTGTGTTTTTGTTCCTTTATATCATAAAAAAGCATGCTACCCCAACAACAGATCATGTCCTTCTAATGTCAACAATCTAGTTTTCTTAATGTTATCCATTCCTTTACCCACATCAGTTTCGTAGCTTGATAATACAACTCCCAATTAGGCAAGCCAAATCCTCCTCTTATTCTAGCATCTTGCAAAAAATTTAACTTTATTCTCGCCTTCTTACCTTGCTATATATATTTCAATACAATTTTATTTAAATCTTCAAAATAATCTTTTCCAAGCCTAATTGGAATTGTTTGAAACAAATATAAAATTCTGGATAATATATTTATCTTGATTATTGATATTCTCCCTATTAGTGACAGTTGCAAATTTTCCCATTTCACCTGATCTAGCGCTATCTGCTGCTTAAGTTTAATATAATTATTCTCTTTTAATGTACTGCATCTTGCTGTCAAGTATATCCCCAAGTATTTGATCTTATTCGTGACCTGGATTTTCAATAGGTCTGCAAATTCTTCCTTTTGTCTTGATAACAAGTTCTTTGTCAAAATCTTTGTCTTATCTTTATTTATTTTCAAGCCAGCCATCTTTCCATATGTCTCTATCTTTTCTATCAATTTTGATGCTGTGTCTAATGGATCTTCTAAGATGAAAACCAAGTCGTCTGTGAATGCTTGAAATTTAAATTCTTCCTTTTTAATTTTCATCCCTTTTATATCATTTTCTTCTCTAATATTTCTGTTTAACACTTCCAAGGTTAACACAAACAATAAGGGTGATAGTGGGCATCCTTGTCTTGTTCCTTTTCTTATATCAATAGAGTCTGTCAGTTCTTCCTCTTTCATTACTTTTGCTGTTTGTTTATGATATATAGCTTCTATTGCTTGAGTAAATTTTTTTAGTGAAGCCCATCTGTTCCAGCAGTTACAACATAAATCGCCAGTTCACATTATCAAATGCCTTCTGTGCATCTAGAAATATCAGAGCCATTTGTTTTTCAGGATGAGCCTCCTAGTATTCCAAAGTATCCAAAATTACTCTCATATTGTCTTTAATTTGTCTCTTTGGCAGAAATCCATTTTGATCAGGATGAATAAAGCTGTTTAAATCTTTTTAAGTCTTTCTGCCAATATTGAAGCAAAAATTTTATAATCTGCATTTCGTAAAGAAATAGGTCTATCCTTGATTCTTTCTCCTTTCTCAATTTATATGCTAACCATCAACCTGGTTTATTTGCATCTTCAAAATAATTCTGTTTAGCACCTGTAATTTTTTGTGCTTGCTCTTCTTTTTCTATTGGACCCATTTTATGTTTGGTTATCCATTTTTAACTTCCTTTTTCTGTGGCATTTTCTGTAACTCTTTTTCAAGTCCTTTATATTCATCCTCTAATGCTTTAGAGGCTAATCTTTTCATAGTATTTCTTTTCCTTGTATAGTCTCATCAAGCCTCTGACATATACCTTCATTGTATCCCATACATTCTGAATTGATGTATCTTCTTTTTTGTTTTCTCTAAAGAGAAAGGCCAGTTCTTTCTCCATCCACTGTGTAAAGTCTTTTTTCCTGTAGAATAGTATTATTTAATGTCCATCTAGATCTTCTTCTTTGTCCTTTTCATTTAATTGTCATTGGATTATGATCTGCTCAAGTACTTGTTTCAATGTTTACTTCTTGAATATTGGTTAACAATTCTGTTGACATCCATATCATATCTATTCTGGACCATGATAAATGTCTATTTGAATAGAAAGTGTATTGTTTGGTTTTAGCATTTCTTTCTCTCCATGTATCTTTTAAGTTTATTTTGTCCACCATTTTAAAAAGGGATTTAGGGAGGATGTTTCTGCTTTGCTTTGTTGTTTTCTGTTCTGCATAATCCAGTTTACTGTCTACAATTCCGTTAAAATCTCCCATCAAAACTATATTAGCATAGTCCAGTTCAATTATTTTCATGTGTAATTTTTTATAAAATTCTTCTTGATTGTCATTCGAGGCATAAATTGCATTCTGGAGTGTTTTTATATTATTATCTATTATCTCCACCATTAGTATTCTTCCATCATCATCAATATATATCAATTTTGTTGGGATAATATCTTTAATATATAGGACCACTCCTCTTTTCTTGCATTGTGTCAAAGAAGTAAATATTTTCCCTAATTTTGGCTGTCTCAGCAATTGTTCATGTTGCTTTTTAATGTGTACTTCTTGTAGACAAATTATATCAAATTTTAATTTTTCTAATTTATGAAAAAATTTCCTTCTTTTTTTTTTTTGAAAATGTTGATTGATTTTTAGAAACAAACATAGACAAATGCAACACAGAACATGAAAACATAAAACTTCTTTTCTGAAAGCAGCCTGATCCTGGGTTACATCTCTTTGTATAGACACCAATTCAAATTCATGCTCATTTTTATATACCATTCCATATCTTACTGCCATTCTACATTTTCTATATGGCTTCTCCCCTCTTTTAACTTTCTTAATTTTATTTTTATTTGTTTCATCTCAAATCAGAGATTTGAGATGAAATATATATTTATATTCTTTATATTCTATTTATATATATAAATATATATTTATATTCTTATATTCAGAATATATATTTATATTCTTTGTCTGTCCTATTTCAGCTATCTATTATCTTTTCTCCTTAAACAAAATTCCTCCTAATTGGAGTATGACGCCTTTATATCTTTCCCCTAAAATTATAACACTTAATATAGAATGTAACTTCCATTTGGATTCTGAGTAGTACATTAAAGCGAGACACTACATTTTAAAAAGAAAAAGAAAAGTATAAATATATAATATAATTAAAACAACGATCCATACTAATTCAATTCTATCATTGATGTTAATATTCATTTAAATTTTAAACATTTAACACATTACTTTTCAAATAGGTATCATGCTTCTATGGGAACGCTTGTAAACTTTCCATGATTACTTCCCCCTCACTTCACTTACATATTAAAACATTATGTCATTAAAATGTTCCTATTCCTTTCTAAATTAATTCTCTCATTTAATTCATTCTATTTATTTTATTCAGAAATGTTTCACTAAATCATATGTTGTTTCCAATTTTCTTATATTATTTCTAAATACAAATATAACAATACAATCATATGTACCTTTGCAGAATCCTTTTTTCAATTCAATTTTTACCCATTATCTCTAAATAAGTCCTGTTTCTTTACATCTTCTTTTAACAGCTGAATTAAGTCCATTTATGTTGATTGTAATTTATTTTTTTTCTTCCATGGTTAAATTTTGCAGTTAGGTTTAACAGCTCTCGCAGATCTTGGTTCGCGTTGTTCTTTAGCCTCCTCCTTATAACCTACTGCACCTTCTTCTTTTCCAGTTGTCATTTGGTAGTCCTCTTGGAATTCAATTAGTGAAATTTCTTTTTCTGCCTCTTTCTCCTCTTTAAAATATTCTGCGTAAAATGATTCAGCTTTCTCAATTGAGTCAGTTCTATATCTCTTTTCTTGCCATGTGAACATTAAACCTTCTGGAATCACCCATCTATAATTCACCTCTTTTTTAAGTAACAATTTGGTCAAGAATCGGTATTCTCTTCTCATCTCTCTCACTCTTCTGGGCACTTGTTTCAAGACCACAAACTCCTTATCTTTGTATTTCAATGTTTTCTCTCTTGCCACTTGCAATAGTTGCATTTTAATGGCTTTCTTTGTAAATCTGATGTGAACTTCTCTTGGTAAGCTATTTGTCATCACATATCTTGTAAAGACTCGATAAACCTCATCTATTCATCCACCATCTTCTCCTGAGTTGTTGCCAAAGCTTCAGCCAGTATTTCTATCATTATCTCAGCTAATGTTTTGTCCTCCAAAGGTTTTGTCCTTTTTCTTCCTCTTTGTTTTGAAATCTGAGATAAAATTCTGATCTGTCCATCTCCCATCTGAGCATACCACTTTTATCTTGTTCAACCACAGTTAATCTGTTATCAATGTCTCGAAATCTTCTTATCTCTTTGTTTGCCTTCTTCAATTTCTTGGAGCCTCTCATCAAACTTCATCATCATTTGTTGAATGCTCTCCACTTTTTCATCGGTTTTCCCTGTTCTTTGTTCAATATTCTCTGTTCTTTGTTCAATGTTCTCTATTCTCTTTTCAATATTCTCTGATCTTGTTTGAATATTTTGAATTCCTTGCATAATCATCTGCAGGGTCACTTTTTCTTGTTCTTTTTCTTGCTTTAACATTGTCTGTATTGAGCATTGTCCTCCAGATGGTGGAGAGGAGGAAGCAGAAGTTGAAGAACCAGGAGCTGTTAACTTCCTACTCATTTTGAGAAATTCAAGATCTTTCAAATTCTTCTAGACCTTAATCCAGTTGTGAAATAACCAATTACAATTCCAAGTAAAAATAGTGGAAAAAAATAAAAACCCAATTGGTAATAATAATTAAAAAGAAAAAAGGGAAAAAAATCTTCAGGCTCTTGTATACCTTCATCCAATCAATTAATTAAATAACAATAAAAATTCAAAAGTAAAGAAAAAGGGCATAAGCACACCATAAACAGACACACACACAAAAAAAGAAAAATTGTAAAGTCCCAAGAAAGGCAAAGAGGTGAGGAAAAAGACTTAAAAAAAAGGAAAAGAAAAAGATTCTTCAGGTTCTTCAACACCTTAATCCAATTAAGAGATCTCAAATCTAAAAAAATACATAAAAAAACCATAAAGAAACCAATATGAAAGGTAAACAAGTTCCAGAAAGCCAAAAATCCAAATAGCTATTACTAAAAAAAGAAAGAAAGAAAGAAAGAAACTGATGGGGGGTTAGCACAGCTTGGAAAAAATGGAAAAAAAAAAAAAGCACACTGCATTTTGTTTAATTGTCCAAGGCTCTTATTATAGCTCTCTTCTCCAAAGGCTTATCACCTTTTCTTTTCCTAAATTTCAGCACCAGACTCCAGCTGCTATTACAAACTCAGAAGAGCACCTACAATAATACTCTCCAATGCTCTTCCCTCTATCTTATCAACCAGGCAATGTCCTTGAAACAAAGTCTCAGTTCTTTCTCAGCTTTGTCTGGTAAAAAAACAGAATACTTCCAAGCCTGTAGTTGGCAGTGTTACAAGGTTTCTTTAGCTTTCACTTTCCCCCTCTCTTTTTCCAGGCAAAATATAATAAGAATTAATTAAAAAAGAAAAAAGGTATTTAAAAAATAACTATAAGGGAATCTCTGGCTTAAAATATTATAAGATCAAAAAGGAGAAAAGAATAAATAACAAGAAAAAAAAAAGAAATCAGTCCAGTTGCAAAATATAAGATTGTGTATAAAAAATCCAACAATGAAAATAAGATCATGTATAAAAAAATCCAACAATGAAAAAAAAATATTACTTTGACATTCTTGTTTAAAATCGCCGCTTAATCACTTCTGTCAAAACTTTTACAGATTCTTTCTTTCCTTTAGGGTGTCCTTTCAAATCTTAAAATATAAAAAAAGTTCTCACTAAACCGGCAAACTCTCTCTTTGTGTTATAATAAGAATTAATTAAAATTATGTTCTAATAAGAATTAATTAAAAAAGAAAAAAGGTATTTAAAAAATAACTATAAGGGAATCTGGCTTAAAATATTATAAGATCAAAAAGGAGAAAAGAATAAATAATAAGAAAAAAAAAGAAATCAGTCCAGTTTCAAAATATAAAATTGTGTATAAAAAATCCAGCAATAAAATTTTTTTTTATTACTTCACTTCTGTCAAAATTTGTACAGATTCTTTCTTTCCTTTAGGGTGTCCTTTCAAATCTTAAAATATAAAAAAAGTTCTCACCAAACCGGCACACTCTCTCTTTCTGTTCTCTTCTGTTTCGGATCTGTCCCAACTTCAGCAGCTTTAATGGCTGCCTCTTTGCCGCTGGCAAAAAGAGCTTCTCCTGGATCTACCAGGGAATTTGCGGTATCCCTGGGATCGTCAGGATGCACTCTTTACATTCACCATCTCTTCAGGACAGTTTAGATCTGACTGGACCATCCAGGAGAAAAGATATCAGCAGTGATCTCAGACCTCCAAGATCGCATGCCATATCGTCGTGACGCCAGGTCTGCCCTCCTTGCTTGCCTAGGTTTTTAGGCAAAGCACCCAGTGTGCCGAGTACCACTGGAACCACCTGCACTGGTTTATGCCAGAGTCTCTGCAGTTCAATTTTCAAGTCCTGATATCTGGGGTTTCTCGTCGATTTTGCTGTCACTAGGTATGGCAATGTCGACAGTCCACACTTTTTTTTCTCCACAATCATGATATCGGGGGTATTGTGTTCCAGAACTTTGTCAGTCTGTATTCGGAAGTCCCACAGTAGTTTTGCATGCTCATTTCCGACCACTTTTTCAGGCTTATGATCCCACCAGTTCTTTATTATTATTATTATTATTATTATTATTATTATTACTACTACTACTACTACTACTACTACTACTATTACTACTACAAACATTTTAAATACCATCATTCAAAGTGGCACAAATACCTAATACTCCCACTTTCTATTTTTCCCACAACCATTTGTTTACCTTGTGCTGAGAGAGCGACTGGATCAAAGTCCACCAACTGGCTTCATGCCTAAGGGAAACCTAGAACTCCCAAGTCTCCTGGTTTCTAGGCCACTACACCAAACTGATGCTCTTTCTTAGGTATTTTCTCTCCTTCCAAAATAGGTGGTTCCAGGCAATAGTTTGGGGCAGGGGAATGAAGTAGATGAATAAATATATTTTAAAAAATTATTGACACACATAGGCATTTATGCGTCCAATTGCGACATACAGGAAATCTTCAACTCATGACCACAGTTAAGCCCAATTTTTCTGTTGCTAAATGAAATATTTGTTCAGTGAATTTTACCTCATTTTATGACCCTTTGTGCCACAATTGTTAAGCAAATAACTGCAATTGCTGACATGGTTGTTAAGTGAATCTGGCTTCTCTATTGACTTTGCTTGTCCCAAAAGGTCACCACATGACCCCAAGACACTGCAACCATCATAAATAGGTGTCAGGTGCCAAGCATCTGAATATTGATCACGTGGCTATGGGGATACTGCAAAGGTCATAAGTGTGAAAAATGGTCAAAAGTCCTTTTCAGTGGCATTGTAACTTTGAACAGTCACTAAATGAACTGTAATAAATCTGTTATAAACTTTTATAAACTTTATAATATAAACTTTTATAGAATTTTATAAACTGTTATAAAATTTGGTTTGGCTCTGCAACCAAACCAGACAGACAGAGACTTCAACAGATAATTAGAACTGCAGAAAAAACAATTGCTACCAACCTTCCTTCCATTGAGGACCTGTATACTTCATGAATCAAAAAGAAGGGAAAATATCTATAGACCCTCTCACATCCTGTGCATGAATTGTTTCAACTTCTACCCTCAAAATGACACTATAGGGCACTGCACACCAGAACAACTAGACACAAGGACAGTTTTTTCCCGAAGGCCATCACTTTGCCAAACAAATAATTCCCTCAACACTGACAAACTATTTAGTAAGACTGTATTACTATTATTCTTCTCATTCTTCCTATTACCTATCTCTTCTAACTGATAACTATAACTGTGTTGCTTGTTTAATTTGCTCCCTAGTATGATTTGATTGCTATTTGTAACCTATGACTATCACTAAGTGATTCTTGATGAATGTATTTTATTTTTTCTTTATGGACACTGAGAGCTTATGCACCAAAGACAAATTCATTGTAGGTCCAATCACACTTGGCCAATAAAGAATTCTATTCTAGGAAGCAGGTAGCCTCTAGGACTGGTTTCAGTTCAATAGATAAAAAAACATGACATTGCACAAGATATTTGTTTGTATTTAATTTCAAAGAATGCCTAAAAATGATACATGAAGAAAGCAGAGGAAGCTGCTGGTTGATAAGCCAGCAACATTGGTCTCCATGAACTAGCTGAGCAGTTCATGTCTGCAGGGAGAGCCTTGGCTATTTGGTAGAGTTTAGCTACTGTTGAAAGCTTTATGTGTTTCAGTTTCTCTGACTATTATGATGAAATAGCCATCAATGTAAATGCAGGTGCTCAGGAAACCCTACTGCCAGCTGGTTCCTCCACAGCAAGATTAAATGAGCTCAGTGTCTCCATATGTGTATTCCATATTTTCCCATGCTACTGCCTTGTTCAATAAAAGCAGGGGAAATAGTTGGCAAAAGTTTCAATCCAAAGGAAAATAATTCATACTTAAGCTCCATGGAGATGTTGGCTATTCATGGGAGGTGGGGGGAACTAGGAAGTCACATATTGAGAAGATATCAGAATTTCTCTGGATATAAATAGTTTTCATTTCCATTACACTAGACATATCATGAATATGCCTCCTTCAGAGAAAGATAAGGAAATGCTTACAAATGGATCTATTCTCTTAATTATGGTTTTATAGTCCTGAAATTAGGCCTAGCCAAGGTGTTGGCCTTCCCAGGCAGCTAAATTGCTCAAAATAATAGTTATATGTCAAGTATTTTACATATAGATTTGAGAGTAAAAACTCTATATGCTACTTCATTTGCACTGGTTCTGAAAGGGTAAAGAATTTGAAAATTTCCAGATGCTGTCGAACTGCATTTTCCAGCATACCTCATCTTTGATCATAAAAATTGGGGCAGTAAGGACTATGTCCTCTGTTGATCAAAGGCTCCCATCCCTAAAGCCATATGCCTTAATGTAACAGCTTTTAAAATGTTGTCAACCTTCCAGGTAAACCGGACAGAAACATGACCAGATGAGCTAATTCAACTCAATTGTAAGGCTACATTAACCAACTCTTGTAAGTCTGGAAGGACAAGTTTCCCACCGTCCTAAATTTCTTCCTCTGACAGTTAAGCCACTGGGGCAGGGGTTTCCCCTCTCTTATATGGTTATATCCTAGTCAGCATCCCTTCCCCTCCTCTCTCAAGGTGATTCTCACACCTTAGTACCAACGTTTCTTGAAAAATATAAAAATCTATATATAAAGATGTTCTGTATAACTTGGAAGGTTCCAAGTAGTCATTTCTGATTGGACAGAAAGGCCAGTAGTGGATTGATTCATTAGGAACCAATCCAAGGAGCCGCTCAAAGGTGGAAAAGTTAAAACTATGTCATTGGCTACAAGCCGGCAGGCAAGCCTCTATAAAAAGGGCTGCCGCGGCTTGAGCCAATGTTCCATTGCTGTTAACTAATAGAGTTATTGTTGGAACCCGGTATACCACACGTCTTTTCCGGATGGAACAAAAGATAAAGTAGCATAAGTCACCTGTTGTAAAAAAAACAGCAGGATAAAGCTAAAATGGTGTAGAATAGGGGTTCAAACTCAAGGCCCGCAGCCATATCTAGCCTGCAGGGTGCTTAAATCCAGCCTGCGGTACCTCTGGCAGCCAAAACAGAGCTTGGGAGGACCGCACACAGCCCCCCAGGCCCCTTTTGATTGGCAGGGTGCTGCAGAAGGCCGTTCAGGCCGAAAACACACTCTGTTTTGGCCAGCAGGGTGCTACAGGAAGCCTCCATCCTGTCTCCCTTGCCACTCCCCCTGCAGCCGGTCAGCCAGCCCATGGAGAACTACAATTCTGATCCGGCCCTCAAAAAAACCCAGTTTGACACTCCTGGTGTAGAACTTGAAAGGCAAGTTGCAGCTCTGCTCCAATCCATATATGTAATTGATTGAAGCCCTTCCACAGTGGCAGGCCTACCTGATTTGGGTGATAAAAATCAAGATAACAGGTTTTCCATATTGTATCTCTTTGCTGCCATCTGATGGTCAACCAGATTTATGCAGCTCAGATCTGGCTGCCCTTAATATTACCAGTGGAAAGGAAACCTCCACATCTGAGGAGCAAGTTAAGTTTAGGGAGTCGAGAACAGCTGGTGGGACATAATGTACATGATGCCATCTTCCAGGAGAGGACAGTTGGTAATAGCAGAAGGAAAAGCAAGAGTGTGCCATTGTTGTCCATCAGTATTTGCTGCCTGAGGCAGCAGTCTTGCTCTGACAAATTAGCTGAGAAACATACTTGAGATTTCATTTGCAGCCTGCTAACTAGTTGAAGAAACAAAGGGATATTCGTTCATGCAGAAATATATGCCCTCTCCCCTCTTTGGAAGAGCTTTATAGCTCCCGCTGCCTTAAGAAAGTTCAAAACATTCTCAAAGATCCATCTCATCCTGGGCACCCTTTTTTTGAACAATTGCCATCTGGCAGACAGTACAGGATAATAAAAATAAGGACAAATAGGCTGTAAAACAGCATCTATCCCAGGGCAGTAGCTGTATTGAATTCTACTGTATAGTGCAATATTAATGCAATATCAGTTTTTTCAATTCAATGTATAGAATGTGAAGTATGTGTATTTGTGTTTATTTTCATAGTCATAATGTACACTTTAATTTCATTGTATGAGTTGCAATGACAATACAGTAAACTAAACTAAATCTTAGTATGTACTTTTAAATGACACACTATCGTATTTTAATGGATCCCAATGGAAAAATAACACCAACATTTTTTGGTAGGCACACTTGCATAAGGCTGTCTCTATAAAAGATTCCAAAGTCCAAGGCCTTGTTCAGTTACACTTTCCCATGTCTTAACTCCATATAGACAAAAAAGGGTGGAATCTTCAAGCAGACCATTGTCAATGACCATTGAAAAGTTATGAGGAATGAGGCTATTAGAAGCATCCACTGGCGCACATGTGTTTTTATGGGAAGGGATGCATTTTGGTACTGTTTTATAGATCTAGTACAGCATTTAAAAAGCTGTAAATTGGACTATTTTACACACACACACATATTCACACAACCCTATGTTCCCTTATAAGGACAATACGCGATTTGTGTATTTTAGGTCTGTTAGATTACCTTATGCCATCAGTGCATCTCAAAAACACCCTAAACAGCTTATCGAAACAATGGTGTCGAAGCGATAGAGGCTTAAGCCAAAGTACAAAGTACCATCACGTAGCAGCCACTTTCAACATTGTTGGTGATCAAATTAAACAAGATAAAGCAGAGAACACCTAAGTCATTATCACATCACAACACAGCCCTATTCTTTCAGGGAGATTCCCTAAACCTTTCCTCACTTTTTGCAAACTGAACCCTCCATCATGATCCTGGAGGATGAATGCTCAGAGTTGATGTGTTCCAAAGTGTTTCAGAAAAGGTTTGGACTCACAGTAGCTACAGAGCAAGATCTCATTGTAACTATCTCTCTGATACACACACACACACACACACACACACACACACACACACACACACATAAAATCCCACTGTGGGAACATTACTGTCTGTAGCATAACTTTATGCATTTAGGATTCAACTTTGGTAACACAGAGGTATCAGAATATATAACTCTTGGAAATGGTGGTTAGTTTCCTTTTTAAAAAATCAAAAGGGCAAATGAATATGTTTAATGGGGTTCAGCACTTTTTAAACTTATAGTGGTCACAAAACTCACAGAAGAATTGAACCCATTTCAAATATTCAATTAAATGTTTATAGAAATTGGATATTCAATTAAATTGGGTAATGTTTAATTAAATGGTTACAGGAAATGAGTATGTCTAACTCTAGTCTAATGAAAAGAAGGACTAGAGGGGACATGATAGTACTGTACCAATATTTGATGGACTCATACAAAGACAAGAGGGGTCAAATTATTTTCCAAAGCAGAAATAGGTTAGACAAGAAATAATGGTTGGAAACTAACCAGGGAGAGAAGCAACCTACAATTAAGAAGAAATGTCCTAACAGTGAGAGCAATCAACCAATGGAATGGCTTGCCTTGAGAGGTTGTGAGTGCTCCATCACTGGAGGTTTCCAAAAAGAGACTGGACAACCATTGGTCTGAAATGGTATAGGATCTCCTGCTCAAGCAGGGGAATGAATTAGAACAGTGGTCCCCAACCTTTTTTTGTACCAGGGACCAGTTTCATGCAGAAACACTTTTTCAAGGACCAGCAAAATCAATTCTTCCCCAATAGTAAAGGGCTTCTTCACTATTTCTTTACTAAAAACATATTTTTATATATATTTTAATCATGATTATTCATTCTTTGCGGCCCGGTACAAAATGATCCACGGACCGGTACCGGTCCAGGGCCCGGTGGTTGGGGACCCCTGAATTAGAAGACCTCTGAGGTTTCTTCCAAATATATCATTCTATGTTCTAAATATTTGAACACATATTACATTTTTTTCAAAAAGATTACCATTTGTTGCTTGCATACAGTCTCCAATGTTTCTTTCAAACTACAGCATCTTAAGAATCTCTTAAAGTATGTACAGACCCTTTTCCTTCCAATCTCAGAAAAGAAGAGTTTTCTAATCTCAAAGGAGTCCTGAGAATTTGAGCTCTATGAAATCATATGACATTTTACTAAGTCAATTATCAGACTCATTCAAAATCCCTGGGGCCTTTTACTGATTACACAATTTATTCAGCTGCAATATGTCTAAGTCCCAAATTTGAAATTACTGGGGCAAGGCACAAACATATAAAATGTGCCTGATTGAGCCAAAGGGTTTTAGTAAAAGTTGTTGGGATATGAAATCCTGTTGGGATTATTTCTGTTTCCAAACATTTTACTTCAATGTACTGACAAAGGAAAACATGTTGGATGCTTGTAAACAATCACCGTTTGAAATATTAGAATATTAGACATTAGAATTGAAGGATCTAAAGCCCCTGTCACACTGCACCAACGGATGGAAAGAGGATGTAAAACGGAGAAAAACACTTGCCATCCGTTGGTTAACGCGATGCTTCCGTTTTGTACTCACTGCATACATTTTGCTTCCTCTTTATCCGTCCAGCATCCGTCTATTGACGTTTCATCCACTCAGAGGGTTTTGAGCTGCTCAAAACTTTTGCGCGGAAAATGTATCCAATTCGTCCGTTCTGCATCTGCTAGGCATCCACTAGGCATCCATTCTGCATCCGTTATGCATCCGCTACATCTGCTAGGCATCCGCTACGCACCCGCGCAACTCGATCCGCTCCAGTGATAAACGGATGCAGGGAGGAAGCGGAACGGACGCGGAACGGATGCAGAACGGATGCAGAACGGATGAAAGCGGATGCAGCTCGCAAAGAAAGCATTTAAAATGGAAAAAACGTTCGCAGAGGGGACCTATCTCAGATATTAAGTATGTCTAGAAGATGCTTAGAGGATGCAAAGGGACACATAGGGGAAAACCTATACTGCCTATAAAAAGGGGGAGCAACTCATTTGGATCTCACTTTCAGACCAGCCGCCCAGCTGTGCAGACCTCTGCAGTCTTCATCTGACTCTTCCTCCTCCACAGCATCCAGTCATGTCCACCATGGATCGTAACAAAGTCCTTTTGGCAGCCACCATCGTTCTGCAACAGTGCGAAGCCATCTACAGGCTCTGTGAACTCTACTACGGGAAGAAAAAGAGGCAGCCAAGAAGCATCTGGGTCCGAAGATGGATCACCAGAGAGCAGAGTACGGACTGTACAACAAGCTGATGGTGGAGCTCAGGAACGAAGACACTCGTGCATTCCAAAACTTCATGAGGATACTTCCAGCCATGTTTGAGGAAGTTGTGCAGCGGCTGACACCCAGGTTGACCAAGGCAAACACCAACTTCCGGCCCAGCCTGGAACCTGGGCTCAAGGTGGCACTCACTCTGCGCCACCTGGCCTCAGGGACCACCTACAGGAGCATGCAGTACGGCTGGAGGGTGCCACACAACACCATCAGCATTGTGGTCAGAGAAGTGGTGCAGGCCATCATTGAAGAATACATGGAGGAGCTCCTCCAGTGCCCCTCCACTGAAGAAGGATGGAAGAAAGTTGCAGAGCAGTGGTATCAGAAGTGGAACTTCACCCACACCGTTGGAGCCATAGATGGCAAGCATGTGGCCTGCAAAGCTCCAGCCAAGTCGCGGTCCACTTATTTCAACTACAAGGGCTTCTTCAGCATCATCCTCTTAACCATGGTCGATGCTGACTACGAGTTCATGTACATCGATGCTTCAGGCAACGGCTCAGCTTCAGATGCCCAGGTATACAACGGCAGTGACCTCAAGGAGGGGCTGGAACGCAACCTCATCATGGGCTTCCCAGATCCAGACCCCCTGCCCAATGACACGCAAGATGTGCCCTACTTCATCATGGGAGATGACGCCTTCTCCCTCAGAACCTACCTCATGAAGCCCTACACCTCCAGATGCCTCACCCGTGAAGAGAGATCTTCAACTACAGGCTGTCCCGGGCAAGCTGGGTGGTGGAGAATGCCTTTGGCATCCTGGCCAACAGGTTCCAGGTACTTCTCACCACCATGCAGCATCGTCCAGAGACCGTGAGGAGGATCGTGGCAGCTTGCTGCATCCTGCACAATCTCATGCGCACCTGCTACCGAGCCTTGCAGAATAGGCTTGTGGACCTCCAACAAGCCAATGGGGACATGGAGCCTGGGGAATGGAGGCAAGGGTGAAACCTGATAGACACTGAGGATGTGCAAGGCCTCAACAGAGCCTCACATGAAGGAAAGAAGCAGCGCAACCTCCTGAAACACTGGTGCAACTCCCCAGCTGGAGCAGTGGAGTGGCAAGACAGGATGATAGATGTTTAATGGATGCTTCCTTCAGCCTGTCTCATCACATGGATGAGATTGGGCCATGTATGTTGGGTGGGCCTACAATGAACAGGGCGTTTAATAAAGAGTTGTGTTGATGTTGACATGTGTGGATGATTATTACATTATTATTGATAATGAAGGACCATAGGTGTGGGACCTAGGAGGGTAGACCATACAGTCCCACTATGCTTGCACTGGAGGCTTATCTATCCCACTGCTATCCTTACCCATCCCACAGCTATTACCCATCCCAAAGGTATCCCTGCCCACCCCACTGCTCTCTTAACCCATCCCACAAGCATGCAAAGGCTTAAACCATTTATAAAAGTTTCCACCAAGACTTTATTAAAAAAAAGAAATGAAGCAAGTGTGTGAATCAAAGATAGACTTTATTAACAACAAGCTGTAAAAGAAAAATGACCCAAGCCAAGTGTCCAAATAAAGTCCACAGGTAGCCAGCCAGCCAGTCTCTGGCACTCCTCTTGGTCACTCGGAGGTGTGCCCAGTCTCAGGGGTGATGGGTCCAGGTGCTGTGGAGGTCGCTGGTGCTGGAGTGCTGGTCTGAGGCGTCATTGGGGTGCCTGGCCCCAAGAGGACAACAGGTGACGGTGTGTTGAGAAAGCTCTCGGACAGCTGGCTCAGACCCGTGATATTGAGAGCTCCTTCCTCCATGCCATGTGGTGTCAGCCCCAGTACCGAGGACAGATGTAGTGAGGCCGGGTGGAGGAAGATGTAGTGTGGGGTGGAGGAAGGAGTAGTGTAGTGGGGCTGTCTGGTCTGCAGCCGGGTGAGGACTGGCGTTGGTGGCGTGGGTGGCATCAGTGTCGTGGGTGGCATCGTTGGCATGGGTGGCATGGGTGGCATCAGTGGAACCGGTGGCAACGGTGTCATCCGATGACTCTATGCCTGGACTGGGAATGAGGAGTCGGTGTGGACCAGCTGAGAGAGGAGATCTATGCCTCTCCGGATGGTGTCCCTGATCTCCAGCAGGACAGTGTGGCTCTGCCCCTCCGGTCTGGCTCTCTGCCTTTCTGTGGAGGTGGAGCTGGGGGTGGATGCGGGTAGGGCTGTGGTGGACGTGCCGTCTCCTTTCTCCCACCACACCAGGGAGTCCTCCACGCACTCCACCACGGTTACAACAGCTGTCTGCGGGTTCTCCGCCGTGGCATGCTCCACAGAAACCTGCCTGGAGACAGGAACTGACTCTCAGCCGGAAGAGGACTGGCTCTCAGCAGGCTGCTGGAGAGAGAGGGTAGTGAGAGGGGCTGCTGGTGCTCCTCGGTGGTGGATCTCACCCTCCAGGAAGCTCCACCTGGCCATGACGTAGGTCTCTCTGTCCATCAGCTTAACCGTGGCCTGGCCAGATTTCTTCAGGTGCAGCTTCCTGTACCAGGTGTGCATGTGCTTCCACCAGCCAAGGAGCACCTCCGAAGTGTAGCCCATACTCTCCGCCTTCTCTCTCCAAGCAGCCTGCTTCCTTTTGATGTCCCTGTAGAGCCGGTGTCCCTTCCGCCACAGATAGTCATTCTCTCTCAGCCACTCCAGCACCTCATCCTCGTGTTCCTCCTCAATGGAGTATTGCCTCCTCTCCCGTCCCCGCATACGCCTCTTCCTCCCTTTGGCAGTACCAGATGGGCCCTCATCAGAGGGGCTCCCAGGTAGTAGGGGCTGTTCCTCCATACCACCAGCAGCAGCAGCACCAGCAGGATCATCATCATCATTGTTAGGGATAACATTGTTCACCCTAACTGTTTTAGGTGAAATACTAACTATGAATCATAGTTAGTGTATGCAGCTTTAAATGTAAAATAGCAATTGTGGGTGTGGTTATGAAAACCATATAAAAGTAGCAAGGCTACAGCTTGCTCTCTCTCTCTCTGGCTTTGATGATCCCTGATTACTGCTTGGAATCAAGACTGCATTGCTCTAACGGGAGAGACAACAACGGACTGATTTATGTGAACTGACAATAGGATATTCTACATGGACTTTGCTAACTGAATATCCCTGAATGGACTGACTACATGGTAAATGAATATTGGACTGTTTTTGACTATGCCATAAACTTATATTGGAATAAAATATATTCTTGATAGCACAAGCGTATCTGTTATTTTTACTGTATGTTAATAAACATACAAGCTTAGCTCACTCATTTATCTGTGTGCCTATCTGACTAACGCTGCACATTCTGTTTAGCTTGTCTACCTAACCCTGGTTGGGGAACCCAGGCTTAACAATCATCATCATCATCATCATCATCATCATCATCATCATCATCACTAGCAGGATCATCATCATCCTCAGCAGCAGCAGCAGCAGCACCAGCAGGATCATCAGCAGCAGCAGCAGGACCAGCAGCAGGACCAGCAGGACCAGGATCAACAGCAGCAGAGTAAGCATCAGCAGCGCCAGCAAGACCAGGAGCACGAGCAGGACCAGGAGCACAAGCAGGACCAGGAGCACGAGCAGGACCAGGAGCACGAGCAGGACGAGCAAGACCAGGAGCACGAGCAGGACAAGCAAGTCCAGGAGTATGAGCAGGACCAGCAGGACCAGCAGGACGAGGAGCAGCTTCAGCAGGGTACACACCAGCAGAAGCACCACCGCCAGGAGCAGCTTCAGCAAGGTAAGCACCAGCAGAAGCACCACCGCCAGGAGCAGCCTCAGCAGAGTAAGCACAAGCAGAAGTACCACCACCAGAAGCAGCAGCAGCAGCTCCTCCAGAATCAGAAGCAGCAGAAGCCCCAGCAGAAGCAGAGTCAGGGACAGGGGGCGGGGGGGTGGCCCTGTCCCTCTTGCCAGGGATGGCGGCATGTTGCTGCTTTCTCTTCTTCCCCATGGTTGTGGGGTTGCTGGCTGGCAGGGAGGCTGGCAGGCAGCCAGGCACCAAGGCTGGCAGTCAGGCTGGCAGTCAGGCTGACAGGAAGCCTGGCAGGCAGGCAGGTACCAAGGCTGGCAGGCAGACTGGCTGGCAGGGAGGCTGGAAGGCAGGCTGGCAGCAAGGCTGGCAGGCAGGCAGACAGCAAGGATGGCAGGGAGGCTGGCAGGAAGGATGGCAGCAAGGCTGGCAGGCAGGCATACAGCAAGGCTGGCAGGGAGGCTGGCAGGAAGGCTTTCAGGAAGACTGGCAGCAAGGCTGGCAGCAAGGCATGCAGGCAGGGCGGGCTGGCAAGGCACTCGATGTGTCTGGATGCAGGTCTTTCCTCCAAATGGTGACCTGCTTCCGAGCTGCTTCCCTTTATATCCACGGGGCTTACGCAATGCATCCCCCCCCACATGCGCAATTAACGCTCGGCATCCGTTAGGCTTCCACTCTGCATCCACTTCATCCGCTGTGCATCCGCTGTGCATCCACTTCATCCGCTCGGCATCCGCTCGGCATCCTCTCTTTCCATTCCACGTCCATTTTGCTGAGGTCCCCCGGAAGCCTTGTGGATGTGCCATCCGCTCTCATCCGCCCTCATCTGCTGGGCTTCTGTGGAGCATCCGCTTTCCATCAGCTCTGCGTCCTCCCTGCATCCGTTCCTTTCCGTGTTATCCGCTCTGGTTATGCAAATTTTTGCCTCTTTTGAGAGAGGATAACAACGGATATAACATTTTTCTCATCCGTTGTGTCCTTTTTACTAATGTTTTGCATTCGTTGGGCAGTGTGACAGGGCCACTCTTTTCTTTGAACCAAAATATGATTCTTTTTTAGACAAAGTGTCTTAAGCCCCTGTCACACTGCACCAACGGATGCAAAGAGGAAGTAAAACGGACAAAAAACCTTGCCATCCGTTCGAAAACGCGATGTACTCACTGCCTCCATTTTGCTTCCTCTCTATCCGTCCAGCATCTGTTTATGGACGTTTCATCCGCTCCAAAAGTTTTAGGCTGCTTAAAACTTTTGCGCGGAAAATGTATCCAATTCGTCCGTTATGCATCCATTACGCATCCGCTATATCCGCTTGGCGTCCGCTGCGCATCTGCGCAACTCGCATCTGCCTGGACGCAGGGAGGAAGCGGAAGGGACGCGGAACGGATGCAGAACGGATGCAGAACGGATGCAGAATGGAAACAAAGTGTTTAAAATGGAAAAAACGTTCGCAGAGGGGACCTATCTCGGATATTAAGGATGTCTACAGGATGCCTAGAGGATGCCTAGAGGATGCCTAGCGGAAAACCTATACTGCCTATAAAAAGGGGGAGCAACTCGTCTGCATCGCACTTTCAGACCAGCAGCCCAGCTGTGCAGACCTCTGCAGCCTTCATCTGCCTCTTCCTCTTCCACAGCATCCAGTCATGTCCACCGTGGATTGCGACAAAATCCTTTCGGCAGCCAACATCCTTCTGCAACACTGCGAAACCATCTACAGTCTCTGTGAACAGTACAACGGGAAGAAAAGGAGGCACCCAAAAAAAGTCTGGCTCCGAAGATGGTTCGCCAGAAGAGCGCAGTATGTACTTTATGACAAGCTGATGGTGGAGCTTAGGAGCGAAGACCCTCGGGCGTTCCAGAACTTAATGAGGATGCCTCCAGCCATGTTTGAGGAAGTTGTGCAGCGCCTGATACCCAGGTTGACCAAGACAAACACCAACTTCCCGCCCAGCCTGGAACCTGGGCTCAAGGTGGCACTCACTCTGCGCCACCTGGCCTCAGGGACCACCTACAGGAGCATGCAGTACAGCTGGAGGGTGCCACACAACACCATCAGCTTTGTTGTCAGAGAAGTGGTGCAGGCCATCATCGAAGAATACAAGGAGGAGCTCCTCCAGTGCCCCTCCACTGAAGAAGGATGGAAGAAAGTTGTAGAGCAGTGGTATCAGAAGTGGAACTTCCCCCACACCGTTGGAGCCATCGATGGCAAGCATGTGGCCTGCAAAGCTCCAGCCAAGTTGGGGCCCACTTATCAGAACTACAAGGGTTTCTTCAGCATCATCCTCTTCGCCATGGTCGATGCTGACTACAAGTTCATATACATCGATGTATCAGGCAACGGCTCATCTTCAGATGCCCAGGTATACAACGACAGTCACCTCGAGGAGGGGCTGGAAAGCAACCTCATCATGGGCTTCCCAGATCCAGACTCCCTGCCCAATGACACACAAGTTGTGCCCTACTTCATTGTGGGGATGACACCTTCTCCCTCACAACCTACCTCATGAAGCCCTACACCTCCAGATGCCTCACCCATGAAGAGAGGATCTTCAACTACAGGCTGTCCAGGGCAAGGCGGGTGGTCTCTCTGTCCGTCAGCTTAACCCTGGCCTGGCCAGATTTTTTGCGGTGCAGCTTCCCGTACCAGGTGTGCATGTGCTTCCACCAGCCGAGGAGCACCTCCGAAGTGTCGCCCAGACTCTCCACCCTCTCTCTCCAAGCAGCCTGCTTCCGCTTGGTGTCCCTGTACAGCCAGTGTCCCTTCCGCCACAGATAGTCGTTCTCTCTCAGCCACTCCAGCACCTAATTCTCGTGCGCTTCCTCGATGTAGTACTGCCTCCTCTCCCGTTGTTGAATACGCCTGTTCCTCCCTTTGGCAGGACCAGATGGGCCCTCATCAGAGGGGCTCCCAGGTGGTAGGGGCTGCTCCTCCACACCAGCAGCAGCAGCAGCAGGATCATCATCATCGGCATCATCACCAGCAGGATCAAAATCAGCCTCATCATCATCAGCATCTGCATACGCACCAGCAGGATCATAATCAACAGCAGCAGCAGCAGCAGCAGCAGCAGCAGCAGCAGCAGCAAGACCAGGATGAGCAGCAGCAGAGTAAGCACCAGCAGCAGGGTCAGCAAGACCAGGAGCACGAGCAGAACGAGCAGGACCAGCAGGACCAGGAGCAGCTTCAGCAGAGTACGCAGCAGCAGAAACACCACCGCCAGGAGCAGCTACAGCAGAAGCTCCAGCAATAGAAGAGCGAGCCCAAGCAGCAGAAGCCCCAGCAGAAGCAGAGTCAGGGACATGGGGCGGGAGGGTGGCCCTGTCCCTTTTGCAAGGGATGGTGGCAGGTTGCTGAGACTTTCGCTTCTTCCCCGTGGTTGTGGGGTTGCTGGCTGGCAGGAAGGCTGGCAGGCACCAAGGCTGGCAGGAAGGCTGGCACCAAGGCTGGCAGGAAGCCTGGCAGGAAGCCTGGCAGGAAGCCTGGCAGGAAGCCTGTTAGGAAGCCTGGCAGGAAGCCTGGCAGGAAGGCTGGCAGGAAGGCAGGCACCAAGGCTGGCAGACAGACTGGCTGGCAGGGAGGCTGGAAGGCAGGCTGGTAGCAATGCTGGCAGGGAGGCTGGAAGGCAGGCTGGCAGCAAGGCTGGCAGGGAGGCTGGGAGACAGGCTGCCAGCAAGGCTGGAAGGGAGGCTGGAAGGCAGACTGGCAGCAAGGCTGGCAGGGAGGCTGCCCAGGAGGCTGGGAGGCAGGCTGGGAGGCAGGCTTGGAGGCAGCCTGGCAGCAAGGCTTGCAGGCAGACATGCAGGCAAGAACTCTGAGGTATCCAGCAGCAGGTCTTTCCTCGGAATGCTGGCCACATGCGAGCTGCTTCCCTTTATATCCGGGGGGCTTGCACAATGCATCCCCCCCGCATGCGCAATTAACGCTAGGCAACCGTTAGGCTTCCGCTGTGCATCCGCTAGGCTTCCGCTGTGCATCCGCTTCATCTGCTGTGCATCCGTTCTGCATCCGCTTTTTCCGTTCCGTGTCCGCTTCGCTGGGCCCCCCTGGAAGCCTAGCGGACGCGCCATCCACTTCCATCCGCTGTGCTTCCATTCCGCATCTGCTTTGCATCCGCCCAGCGTCCTCCCCGCGTCCGTGTTGTCCGCAGATACAACGGATGTAACATTTTTCTCTTCCATTGTGTCCTTTTTGCATCCGTTGGGCAGTGTGCCACGGCCTTTAATTCATGAATCTGAAATTGCAGCAAAGCTGGTATTTCTTCTCTCCCCACCTCACCCTCCCATCAAGTGTTGCTATGAAAAAATGAACAGCAAGAGAACTCAACATCGTGAAGCTGAGATGAAAGTAAGCCCCGATACAGTATCCTGAAAGTGCTTTGGTGGATAATTTTTATCTATTTGCTGAATTTATATGGCCTTTGATCTCACTTGCACCTGGGCAGCATACATGATAAAAACAAAAACTAAACAATCAATGTATCTCTAGCTCATTATCCCTTATAGAAATTACCTTTGAGAATCTATGAATAAGATTATACTGTTAATTTGCAACCATATATTACATGACACAGTAGAACTTATTGCAAGGAAATTTGTAGAGAATTCAAAACTGCAATTTTGAATACTAATTAGGTATCTGTTCTATTGAATCTTAAACCTGGTCAAGATTAAGCTGCTTATCTCTTAGAAAATACAGATCTTAAATTGCAATCTGGTAAATATTCCAAAGTGTATTTACTCAGATATAAATTGGGGTTTTTTTTGTCTTTGAGTCATTCTTGATTCCTGGCCTAGAAATGTCCCTGCAATTTTACTGGGAAGATTTTTCAGAAGTTGACCACCATTGCCTTCTTTTTAGGGCTGAGAGAGAGTGATTGGCCCAGGTCACCCAGCTGAGTTTGGGAACAAGGCAGGTCTACAACTCAGAATGCCCTGGTTTCTAATTTGGTACTTAAACACTACACCAAAGTGACTCTTGTCAGATTTACTCCATTTATATTATATTAGATGAATTTCCTAACAAAAATGTGTTGTGTTTTATCTTTTTTTCCCCCTTGGCCAGGGGTGGGATTCTACCAGTTTGTACCTATTCACTAGAACCAGTTGTTAACATTCTAAGCAGTTCGGAGAACCAGTTGTTAGAAGAAATTACTGGCCTAATCCTGTAAGGAAGGCAGGAAGGAAACATTCTGGTGTTGCTTATAGAAATTGCCTCTCCATTAACCCTTATTAAATTCTTGGCAGGACTGGACTTCCTGTCTCAGGAACTTCTCTGGAGTTTTTTCCCCTCCTTTGCTAGTACTTTGCTTACGTGGAGTGACCATTCAAAGTTACAATGGCATTGAAAAAAGTAACTTATGACCTTTTTTCACACTTATGATTGTTTCAGCATCCCCACAGTCATGAGAGGCCAGGCGAGGAGATGCGTGCCTCGATGTGAGTGATATTGAGTTGGCCACATCCAGCCAATAACATGCTCACCAAGCCATGCCCACCAACTAAGTCAATTTTGAATTGCCCTTTGCAATTACAACAATACGTAATTAAGTGTTTCTTTCTATTCCATCATCTTTTACAGTAGGAATGCACAACTTCAGTTGGTATGCTGTGTCTGCAGCTTAGAAAAGGTCAGGTAAAATATATATTCGGAAAACCAGGATAACGACTAAATCTGTTTCCATTTTATTTAAATTAAAATTAATTTAACACCATTAAGTTATTTGTTGCATTTAAACTTCCAATTTCTTGTTCAGCGTCAATACCCAGAACTTCCAAGGGTAGCATGTGTTCACAAGTTGTACACTTCATATAGAACATTACATGAAGCATTGTGTCCTTCTTATCCATAAATATTCCATGTGATCTTCCTACAGTAAACAATGAGCTTTTAAGCATGCTATCATCAACTTAGTGGTAAAACTCTTTCTGAACCTGCTATGCCAAGTGAAGTTCATTCAATAGGGTAGTGCAGGGGTGTCCAACTCGCATCATCAAGGTGGCATCATGTGACATATATCATGACTTTTTTCTCCCTTTGGTAATCCCGGCATGGGCGTGGGCAGTATGTGATGCATCTGGCATGCGGGCCACCATTTTGTCAGCCCTGGGTTTGTGGAACTAAGGATTCATAGAAATAAGAGATGGAAAATATAAACATCAGCTGGCTTCTTATACCAATTTGTATGCTGCATGCTAATAGACAGGGTGAGATCCTTACCCAAAGAAAGGATTGGGGGGAAGGGGAGATGTGTTTCCATCACTTTCCTTCTGATAGTCATAACCTATGAACCTATTTTTAAAAACTAATGAAATCATAAGCGATGGTGGTACAGTGGTTAGAATGCAGTACTTCAGGCTACTTCTGCTGACTGCCGGCTGCCTTCGGTTCGACAGTTTGATTCTCATTGGCTCAAGGTTGACTCAGCCTTCCATCCTTTTGAGGTTGGTAAAATGAGATCCAGATAGTGGGAGCAATATGCTGACTCTGTAAATTGTTTAGAGAGGGCTGTAAAGCACTGTGAAGTGGCATATAAATCTAATGGCTATTGTTATTGCTATTTCACCTTCATTTTCACTTGGGAAGGAGGAAAACTGTATGTTTCACTGGGTGAAAATGGAATGTCAGCTACCAATTCAGAGAGAATGTCAAGAATGAGAATAAAACAAACTCCCACTGGAGAAGCTCATTAGCTCAGTGCTAAAAGCTCACACAAGCCCAAGTATATACACTTTGCCTTCATGAAACCCATAGCTATTGATTGTACTAAAAAAAGCAGAGGTGCAATTTCACGAAGCCTTCAGCAGAGTCTTCAGTAAAGGCAGAGGTGTTAAATGAAGGCATCAGGAAAATGAATGCGGTGTTGATTCTGCAATGTAGCAGAACCACATTCAGCCTACAGTTCCTCTTGCAACTTCCAGAGGAACACCCTCTAAGATTAAGCTGCCGAAAGAGTGGCAAAATGGCAATATGAGGTAACAGGATTAACTCTACCCAACAACTCAATATCTTTCAATTTGCAAAGGG
Source organism: Laticauda colubrina (assembly GCA_015471245.1). Taxonomy (NCBI): domain Eukaryota; kingdom Metazoa; phylum Chordata; class Lepidosauria; order Squamata; family Elapidae; genus Laticauda; species Laticauda colubrina. The sequence continues at coordinate 2,206,405 of BLBF01000020.1, forward strand.
AAGGACAACAACAGTGGAAGCAAAATATGTTTGGGGCATGCGTTGCTTATCATTATGATCTCATCCCTGTTGTAGTGACAGAGTTACTAACTTAACAACTACAATGATTCACTTAATCACAGTGGCAAGCAAGGTCATAAAATGGAGCAAAATGCCCTTAACAAATGTTTCACTTAGGAACATAAATTTTGGGCTCAATTGTGGTTGTAAGTTGGGGACTACCTGTACTGTATATGGATATTTTCTTTCCTTGGCAATTCTTGATCCTTCCTTTACAGTTGCTTCTCAGTTTTGGCACTTCAATTCAAGAGTTGATGGCAATGCAATGTGCTTCAGGATTTAAAAAGAAGCACCACAGCTGATGCTATGTAACACCTTCAAAATTAGGACCAGTCTACCTTGACTAACCACTCTAACTTCTGTGGATGCCAGAGTAAATACAGAAGCAGAATAGCCAAAGGGAAGAAACCTCTTTGACCAGAATAAATAAAATAAAAGACTCCATTTCCCTGAACAGATCTGCTTCGATTAGACATATTCCTAATATCAAGTGTATAACCATAGAATTATAGCATTAGCATGGGTTTTATATCAAATCACATATAAAGCTCCTATTGTTTATATTCTTGTTCCATGCAGGAGTTAGAACATTTATAGTGAATGCCCATCAGCCTCTGGTTTATGATTTTCGGAAAATAGGAGCTAGTCTTCCTTCTAGATTATTCTTCTAAAAGGCTGCTTAAATCTACAATCCAACGATTTATTTTCTTAGCTCAAGGCTGGGCACCCTGCAGATACCAATTTCTGGATGGTGTGGCTGTTCCCTGTTTTCTAGTTTAAAATAAGGATCAGCTATGGTTGTGTAAACTCCTTTGTGGAGTTTTCATATATCCATTTTACTCCTGATCAACTCTTACATAAGCTCCCCCTCCCCCCAAAAAAAAAAATTTAAAAAGCAGTACATTATTATTATTCTCCTTAACGATTAGTATTTTCCAGTGTCTTCCTAGCAAAGTTTAGAACTTTGCACAGTTGATTATCTTTCATGCCAGATGCTGAATTTCTCACCATTTCAGGTAAGATGCTTATAAATCTAATTGACATAACTTTCAGGTTACCTACACCTTGTCAGTATTAGCTGCTCTGACATATCTTCTTGAACATATTGTTTCCTCATCAATTACAGTTCCTTCACCAACTATTTTCTGGTATCCCTTTGTTCAAATAAACAGTACTATGGAAATAAACCTAACCCTCTGGTTAGTGGTAATTCGTTAGTTATTGGTTACCAATAGGCTTCCAAGCACATTTTGTGATGCAGCATTTAACATTTTGCACTGCTTGGCACTCAGCAGGATTATTTCTTCTAACCAGAATCAAATTGGCCTGTACATTTAACTTAAGCCCATGTCACACTGGCCAACGGATGCAAAAAGGACACAGCGGACGAGCAAAATGTTCCATCCGTTGTTATCCGCTCTTAAAAGGGGCAAAAATTTCCATAACCGGAGCAGATAACACGGACGCGGGGAGGACGCAGGGCGGATGCAAAGTGGATGCGGAACGGAAGCCCAGCGGATGGAAGCGGATGGGAGCGGATGGCGCAACCGCAGGGCTTCCGGGGGACCTCAGCGAAGCGGACGCGGAACGGATACAGTAGATGCAGAACGGACGCCAAACGGATGAAGCGGATGCACAGCGGATGCACAGCGGATAAAGCGGATACACAGCGGAAGCCTAATGGATGCACAGCGGAAGCGGAACGGATGCCGAGCGTTAATTGCGCATGCGAGGGGGAAGCATTACGTAAGCTCCCCGGATATAAAGGGAAGCAGCTCGCACGTGGCCAGCATTCCGAGGAAAGACCTACTGCTGGACACTTCGAGTTCCTTGCCTGCCCTGCCTACATGCCTGCCTGCCAGCCTTGCTGCCAGCCTGCCTTCCAGCCAGCCTTGGTGCCTGCCTGCCTGCCTGCCTTCCTGCCAGGCTTTCTGCCAGCCTTCCTCCCAACCTTCCTGCCAGGCTGCCTGCCAGCCTACCTGCCAGGCTTCCTGCCAGCCTACCTGCCAGGCTTCCTGCCAGCCTTCCTGCCAGCCTTCCTGCCAGCCTTCCTGCCAGCCTTAGTGCCTGCCAGGCTCCCTGCCAGCCAGCAACCCCACAACCATGGGGAGGAAGCAAAAGCCTCAGCAACCTGCCGCCATCCCTGGCAAGAGGGACAGGGCCAACCTGCCCCTAACTCTGCTTCTGCTGGGGCTTCTGCTGAAGCTGCTCCTGGCGGTGGTGCTTCTGCTGGTGCTGGGGCTTCTGCTGGTGCTTACTCTGTTGAAGCTGCTCCTGGTCCTGCTGGTCCTGCTCGACCTGCTCGTGCTCCTGGACTTGCTCGTCCTGCTCGTGCTCCTGGTCTTGCTCGTGCTCCTGGACTTGCTGGCCCTGCTGGTGCTTACTCTACTGCTGCTGATCCTGGTCCTGCTGGTCCTGCTGCTGCTGCTGATCCTGCTGCCACTGCTGCTGCTGGTGATGATGATGATCCTGATGATGAGGATGATGATGAGGATGATGATTATGATCCTGCTGGTGAGGATGATGATGATGATGATGATGATATGATGATGATTCTGCTGGTGCTGCTGCTGCTGTTGGTGATATGGAGGAGCAGCCCCTACTACCTGGGAGCCCCTCTGATGAGGGCCCATCTGGTCCAGCCAAAGGGAGGAAGAGGCGTATGCGACAACGGGAGAGGAGGCAATACTATATTGAGGAGGAGCACGAGGATGAGGTGCTGGAGTGGCTGAGAGAGAACGACTATCTGTGGCGGAAGGGACACCGGCTGTACAGGGACACCAAGCGGAAGCAGGCTGCTTGGAGAGAGAGGGCAGAGAGTATGGGTTACACTTTGGAGGTGCTCCTCGGCTGGTGGAAGCACATGCATACCTGGTACGGGAAACTGCACCTGAAGAAATCTGGCCAGGCCACTGTGAAGCTGACAGACAGAGAGACCTACGTCATAGCCAGGTGCAGCTTCCTGGAGGGTGAGGTCCGCCACCGAGGAGCACCAGCAGCCCCTCTCATGACCCTCTCTCTCCGGCAGCCTGCTGAGAGCCAGTCCTCTTCCGGCCGAGAGTCAGTCCCTGTCTCCAGGCAGGTTTCTGTGGAGCGTGCCATGGCGGAGAACCCGCGAAAAGTGTGGTAAGCTTGGTGGAGTGCGTAGAGGACTCCCTGGTGTGGAGGGAGAAAGGAGTCCACCACAGTCCTAGCCGCATCCACCACCCCCCAGCTCCGCCTCCGCAGAAAGGCAGAGAGCTGGACAGCAGGAGGGGCAAAGCCACACTGTCCTGCTGGAGATCAGGGACACCATCCACACCAGCATAGATCTCCTCTCTCAGCTGGTCCAAACCGACTCCTCATCCTCCAACCACAAGCCCTTCCTCACCTATGTCAACCAGAGCCTCAAGGAAATGGCGGATCCACAGTACCAGCTGGTGAAAGACCAGATCACCGAGCTGCTTCACAACCCTCCAGACCCAGAGGAACCTGCTCCCACCCAGTCCAGGTCTGCTCCTCCACCCCAGGTGATGTCCCTCCCATTCCAAGGCTTCCCACAGGCCCTCACCTACCAGGGCTACGGCTACCAGGAGGTTCAGCAGCACAGGCAGCAGCCCTTCCCAGTCCAGGCACAGAGTCATCGGGCGACACCATTTCCACCTGTTTCACTGATGCCACCGATGCCACCCACGCCAATGATGCCACCGACGACAGCGATGCCACCCACGCCAATGATGCCACCCACGCCAGTCCTCACCCAGCTGCAGAGCAGACAGCCCCACTTCACTACTCCTTCCTCCACCCCACAGCCAAGCCCAGCTTCAGTACATCTGTCATCAGTACTGGGGCTGACACCCCATGGCATGGAGGAAGGACCTCTCAGCATCACGGGGCTGAGCCAGCTGTCCGAGAGCTTTCTCAACACACCGTCCCCTGTTGTCCTCTCGAGGCCAGGCACTCCAGCACCACCCACCATCACAGCACCTGGGCCCTTCACCCCTGAGACTGGGCACACCTCCAAGTGACCAAGAAGAGTGCCAGAGACCGGGTAGCTGGCTACCTGTGGACTTTATTTGGACACTTGACTTGGCTCATTTTTTTTTTACAGCTTGTTGTTCAATAAAGTTTATCTTTGATTCACACACTTGTTTCATATTTTTTTTTTGAAAAGTCTTGGTGGAAACTTTTAGAATTGGCTTAAGCCTTTGCATGCTTGTGGGATGGGTAAGGATAGCAGTGGGGTGGGTTAGGATACCTGTGGAATGGGTAATAGCTGTGGGATGGGTTAGGATAGCAGTGGGATAGATAAACCTCCAGTGCAAGCATAGTGGGACTGTATGGTCCACCCTCCCAGGTGCCACACCTATCGCCCTTTATTATCAATAATAATGTAATAATTATCCACACATGTCAACATAAACACAACTCTTTATTAAACGCCCTGTTCATTGTAGGCCCACCCAACATACATGGCCCAATCTCATCCGTGTGATGAGACAGGCTGTAGGAATCATCCATTAAGCATCTACCATCCTATCTTGCCACTCCACCGCTCCAGCTGGGGAGTTGCACCAGTGTTTCAGGAGGTTGCACTGCTTCTTCCCTTCCCGTGAGGCTCTGTTGAGGCCTTGCACATCCTGAGTGTCAATCAGGTTTCACCCTTCCCTCCATTCCCCAGGCTCCATGTCCCCATTGCCTTGTTGATGGTCCATGAGCCTGTTCTGCAAGACTGGGTAGCGGGTGCGCATGAGATTGTGCAGGATGCAGCAAGCTTCCACGATCCTCCTCACGGTCTCTGGGTGATGCTGCATGGTGGTGAGAAGTACCTGGAACCTGTTGGCCAGGATGCCAAAGGCGTTCTCCACCACCCGCCTTGCCCTGGACAGCCTGTAGTTGAAGATCCTCTCTTCACGGGTCAGGAGTCTGGAAGTGTATGGCTTCATGAGGTAGGTTCTGAGGGAGAAGGCGTCATCCCCCACAATGAAGTAGAGCACATCTTGCGTGTCGTTGGGAAGGGGGTCTGGATCTGGGAAGCCCACGATGAGGTTGCCTTCCAGTCCCTCCTTGAGGTGACTGGCGTTGTATACCTGGGCATCTGAGGATGAGCCGTAGCCTGAAGCATCGATGTACATGAATTTGTAGTCAGCATCGACCATGGCGAAGAGGACGATGCTGAAGAAGCCCTTGTAGTTGAAATAAGTGGACCGCGACTTGGCTGGAGTTTTGCAGGCCACGTGCTTGCCATCGATGGCTCCAACGGTGTGTGGGAAGTTCCACCTGTGATACCACTGCTCTGCAACTTTCTTTCATCCTTCTTCAGTGGAGGGGCACTGGAGGAGCTCCTCCTTGTATTCTTCGATGATGGCCTGCACCACTTCTCTGAACCCAATGCTGATGGTGTTGTGTGGCACCCTCCAGCCTTACTGCATGCTTTTGTAGATGGTCCCTGAGGCCAGGTGGCGCAGAGTGAGTGCCACCTTGAGCCCAGGTTCCAGGCTGGGCCGGAAGTTGGTGTTTGCCTTGGTCAACCTGGGTGTCAGGCGCTGCACAACTTCGTCAAACATGGCTGGAGGCATCCTCATGAAGTTCTGGAACGCCTGAGTGTCTTCGTTCCTGAGCTCCACCATCACCTTATTGTACAGTCTGTACTCTGCTCTTCTCCCAATCCATTTTCAGACCCAGACGCTTCTTGTCCGCCTCTTTTTCTTCCCATAGTAGAGTTCACAGAGCCTGTAGATGGCTTCGTACTGTTGCAGAAGGATGGTGGCTGCCAAAAGGACTGTGGTACGATCCACGGTGGACATGACTGGATGCTGTGGAAGAGGAAGAGTCAGATGAAGGCTGCAGAGGTCTGCACAGCTGGGCGGCTGGTCTGAAAGTGAGATGCAGACTTCCCCCTTTTTATAGGCAGTATAGGTGTCCCTTTGCATCCTCTAGGCATCCTCTAGGCATCCTCTAGACATCCTTAATATCCGAGATAGGTCCCCTCTGCGAACGTTTTTCCCACTTTAAACGCTTTGTTTCCGTGCTGCATCCGTGCTGCATCTGTTCCGCGTCCGTTCCACTTCCTCCCTGTTTCCGGGTGGATGCGAGTTGCGCAGATGCGCAGCGGACGCCAAGCGGATATCGCGGATGCGTAACGGATGCGTAACGGATGCGTAGCGGATGCGTAGCGGATACAGAATGGACGAACTGGATACATTTTCCGCGCAAAAGTTTTAGGCAGCCCAAAACTTTCGGAGCGGATGAAACGTCAATAAACGGATGCTGGAAGGATAGAGAGGAAGCAAAACGGAGGCAGTGAGTACATCGCGTTTTCGAACGGATGGCAAGGTTTTTTGTCCGTTTTACATCCTCTTTGCATCCATTGGTTCAGTGTGACATGGGCTTTAAGAGGGGCTGCCCAAGTTCCCACCTCAAATGAGAAAGAAAAGGTGGGAAGTCACAGATGTATCTTATTTTTTATGACCCTGATTTTATGGAATACTTTTCTCCAAAGTTACTGGGAGTTCCATCACACTTGCATTTCACAAAGCTATGAAAATCATTATGGTTAGGCTTTTCTGATAGGCCCTGACAGATCTGGACTGCAGAGCTAACGTTTCTGTATTCCATTGGGTTATGATAATATTCTATTGTCTAAATCATCTTCAGTTGTTAAGAAGCAGAGCACTTTAAAAAGGTTGTAATAAATATTTTCCTACAGCTACAAAGACATTATAATCTTACATTTTGAAATGCCCATCAACACAGACCTTCTTTCTTCCCAGCTAACTCTGCTGTTCTTCTCAGGTTCATTCACAAATAAATATGCTTTTAATATCCTTCCTTTCATTTCTGATTGTTAATTCATCCCTTGACAATGGATAACTCTATGTATGTAAAAGAGACAGACAGACATCTAGTTTTTTGGAATGACTGGCATATGAATTTAAAAATAAACACACAGACACACACAACTATATAACTGTATGAATGAAACAGAATCCCAGTAAATCCCAGTAAACAACATTAACCTTTTCAACTGTTATTCTTAAATTCATGAAATACCAATATGATGTTAGATGCCAGAGTTGCAAACAGAGATAGAGAAACTATATTCCCCTCGTACTATAAACCTCAGAAAACTGATCATAGTCATCATTGTATTACAAACGTCTAAGATCTGGACGGTAAATGTTTTTCTCCAATTAGTTGAAAATGATGCATTATTGTAATACCTATTCTGTGTTTTTTTAATCATTCTAGGTAATTTTAATTTTGGCTGAATATGGCTTCCTCATTACCAGCATTATGACCTACTGAAGAAAAGCCAAGCATCTGTGACTTGTTCTAGAAATACAGGTTCTTTCCCACCCACACCTGCCTGTTTAATGACTTTTAAAAATCTGGCATTTTCTCACAGCATGATCTGCAACACTATCATCTCTAGCAAATGAGCCTCCCAGATAAGCCTTAATGTAGCTAATGTAACTCATTAATATCATTTCTCTTAGCATGCCAATAAGTTAGACGGAGGAGTAGTTGAAAAGGCTTTAGAAGCCTGAGGACAGGGGTGCTTGTGGCAAGCTATTTGAACAATCTTTGTCTGCTCAAATTGTCCATTTTCTGACTAGCTGTACAGAACATTAAGCCTGTTCATTGCCAAAAGCCGCCAATCCTCTTATAATTAATTACTGGATAAGTCCTCCATTTATGAATTAAAAAACTTAATAGAAATACTAGTTAAGCTTAAGAATTTATTTTGTGGAAGAATCACATGGGTTTTCCAGATGTTGTTGAATTCTAGCTCCCACCAGCTAAAGCCAACGTGGATAGGAATGATTGGAAATGTATTCTACAAAAGAAATATTTTATTTTTTTATGTATTTATTTGATTTGTCAATCACTTACAAGATAATAGGAATAAATATAAATATGAGTAAGAATACAGGAAAAAGGTACAAATAAATGGGGACAATTGGACAGGGACGGTCGGCACGATTGTGCACTTATGCACACCCCTTACAGACCTCTTAGGAATGGGGTGAGGTCAATAATGGATAGTTTGAGGTTAAAGGAGTGAGGGTTAGAGGATGTAACAATAGAGTCAGGTAGTGCATTCCAGGCACTGACCACTCTGTTGCTGAAGTCATACTTTCTGCAATCAAGGTTCGTACTTTCTGCAATCAAGTTTGGAGTGGTTTACATTGAGTTTGTATCTATTGTGTGCTCTTGTATTGTTGCGGTTGAAGCTGAAGTAGTCATTGACTGGTAGCACATTGTAGCAGATAATTTTGTATACTATGCTTAAGCCCAACTGTAGGCGGTGTAGTTATCCAAGCCAATTAGGGAAAAATTCTGGATTCAGACTGTCTTTCTCTAGCCTACGTGACTGATATTACCAATTCCATCAAATAATAACCTATCGCTAGGTCAGCAGAAGATAGATTACCACCTAGTAGAAGATGGTTTCCATGAGTTCCAATCAGAATTCTGACTTCCAGTTTGTCTAACAATAGCAATAAATATTTCCCCTTCCCAACAGTAGCTTAGTGCTGTATGTTTAATCTAAGTACCACTGTGCTCTGTGGGACTTACTCTCAGACAAAAGTACACTTAGGATGATAAAATTTAGAGGTTGAAGAGAAAAATCACAAATTAATAAGTTTGTGACAAAAGTTTGAGTATAGTTCTGGTCTTAAAAACAGCTCCAGCCAAGCATGCACTTAAAAACATTTTTCCTCCATATTTCTTAGGGAATTTAAGGGATTTAACTTATTTAATTATTTCTTAGAACATCGTTTTAAACCTGTTAATATCATATTGTACCTCATGCAATAAGCCTCCTAAAACATCATTCAAAGATTAGAAATGTCTTCAAAAAAAATCCAGAAAGTTCAGTTGCCTCTTCAAAAAAGGACGTTTGGGTAGGGGTGGAATTCTTTTTTTTTAACAACCAGTTCTGTTGGCGTGGCTTAGTTGGTGGGCATGGCTTGGTGGGCATGTTATTGGCTGGGCGTGGCCAACTCAATATCACTCACATCGAGGCACGCATCTCCTCGCCTGGCCTCTCATGACTGTGGGGATGCTGAAACAGTCATAAGTGTGAAAAAAGGTCATAAGTCACTTTTTTCAATGCCATTGTAACTTTGAATGGTCACTCCACGTAAGCAAAGTACTAGCAAAGGAGGGGAAAAAACTCCAGAGAAGTTCCTGAGACAGGAAGTCTCGTCCTGCCAAAAATGTAATAAGGGTTAACGGAGAAGCAGTTTCTGTAAGCAACACCAGAATGTTTCCTTCCTGCCTTCCTTACAGGATTAGGCCAGTAATTTCTTCTGACAACCGGTTATCCGAACTGCTTAAAATGTTAATAACCAGTTCTAGTGAATAGGTGCGAACTGGTAGAATCCCACCCCTGCCTTTGGGACAAAGAGCCAAAAAACAATCTCTTTTTCCCTCATAATAAATGTGATTAAAAACAGCGCAGAAGAATTTTCACTATTAGCACCAGATTTTGGGGGATTGCAACAAGAAAAGATAGCTGGCCAAAATGTATGAATCTTCCCTGGCCAACGTGCAGCTACAGGAGAAGGCTTCAATTTGTTGAACCTCTCTCCCAATCCATCTATGCTGATAGTGGGATTAAATAGACTCAACCTGTATCCTACTCAAGAAAAAGCTCTAGAAATGAGCAGTTTCTTCATAGATGAGTCAGCATCAAAACACCTCAAGAAAACGAAAACATAAAAACCGCTGACAGATGTTACTGCGGTATTGTAATAAAAGAAAATGCCACAACAGAAAGAAGAAAACCAGAGTAGGCCTAATAAATATTAATTGAGAATTATTAAATGGTAATTAATTTAATTAATATTAATAATTAATTAAAAGATCCTAAAAATTCACACTGAATGTCATATTTCTGAACGTCTCTCAAAATATGTTGCTTTCCTCCAATAAATATGAACAGATCATGTGCAATGTGACATGTGAGATATTTAGTAAAAAATGCTGTCAAAGGTATTACTTTCCATCTGCTCCAGAAGTGACACAAATGTTATCTACTGTATCTTAACTATCATTTTTGGCACCAATGGCAGTTTTTCTAACTGAAAATTTGCTCATTTGGAGGAAAGGAAGTGCAGGATTAAATCTCTCCTTCCAGGAACTATTCTCCTAATCCATTTGAGGATGGTACTTTAAAAAAAAAATGAAGCTATATCCTACAGATTGAATGTCAAAAGTAGATTGAATCTCATTTGGATTGAGATATGTCATAAATAATGCTAAACATTGTGAACAGCATTCTAATTTCACACATTCTAGCTTCATTTAAAATATTAATTTTTAGTTATTATTATCCCTATTATTATGATTTCCCTACATGTTAAAGTAACAGTTGATTGATGATAAGTGACAAGCAGTCCATAGATGTGGTACCTTATTGGCAGCAATGAATCTGATTTCCTGGTAATTTAGGAAAGAAGGATCACTTCATAAGCATCTGCCTAAAAGACTTGAAAACTCTTATTTATCCAACCCAGTTTTGTCTATCGTGTGGAGTTTTTCCCAATCCTAACTGAAGTTGCACGAATAGAACAGAACAGAATTGGAAGGGATATTCCATGTCTTCTAATCCAATCCCCTGCACAACAAGAGACCCTATAGCATTTCAGACAAATGGTTGTTCAATCTCTTCTTAAAAATCTTGCTGAGACCTCAGTATAATGTTTAAGGTTTGTGGAATCTGGAAAAATATTTCATTCACCTCAGGTAACCAAACAAAGAGCAGAAACTCAGTGCAACTGTGTGGGTGCCAATATTTTTCCCTTGAAAATGATATTCAAACATGCAACAAAGGCCTTTAAGATATTGGGGGAGTGAGGAGGAGAGAGTTTATACATTTAACTGCTGGCTAACAGACAAACAAGCTGGGATTAGTCTCCTGTCTAATGAATAGGTACAATAAAATGTTTGTGTCAGACAGAAAATCACCATAGGTTTACTCTACAGTGCAGCTTTGGAATACAGAGCAATAAATGTTGTAGGCCCAAGTTAAGGCAGGAATGTTTGCTTGCTCTACCTTCCCCAGATATTTACAGAAGCCCAAAAAGCTCAGCATTGTTGTCCACTCTGCAAAGAAATGATGACATCAAGAGGCAGGTCACCAACATGAGTTTATAGGTGTTGCCATTTAGATTGGGATGGAAGGGGGGCGGGGGGGAGGTTATCCAGTCGGTATGATCTTCTGACCCCCACAGGTTTACAGCCTTCCTCTCTCTGCTTCACAGCACCTCTGCAACATAGAGTTAATCATTTCTCTGTTTCTATCTGCCAAGAGTTCTTATCTCTTTTTTTTTTTTGCTGTCACTTTATAACAGGGTCTGCTTATCAACCTGTTGGGGGTCACGTGATCAAGCCCAGCCTATCCCAGCTCCTGATTTTCCTGATTAGAGACCATCACGAAATGGGATGGCTGGTTTACAGAGGGTCACTAATGCTGGAAAAAGTACAGAGTCCATTGAAAGCCCGGCCTGTTACTTTCTGAATTATTGGATTTTTCGTTTGCATGTGTGTGTGCGTACCGTTGATGGACTGCTTCCTGACTTTCACTGAAGGTTACTGTAGCCGCTGTCCCAAGGCCAGAGAAGTTTACAAGCCTCACCTATTGCTGTGTTCAATGCTGTATACCTGCAACCCAAGGGCACTATATATTTGTGCTTAATTATGTCTTCCAGTTCGGATACCAGCAACACTCAGGAACCTATAAAACATGGACTTCTTCCAGGTGGTAAGTCAGCTTTTTCCAACTCTTTTGATAAACCTTATCAGAACGAATTGAATCCAAGCCTTCCTGAGCATTCCATAATGGAGAATAATAATTTTAGAATCTCTCCATAGTTAATAAATCAATGCTTCAAAAGTATTGAGTTGCAATAAATATATTTAAAAGGATGATGCCATTATACTGATGATTAAATTAGCCTGTTTTTCTTAAAATGCTACAGATTTATCAAAAACAACTTGAAGTCCCAGTTATTTCAGCAAAGGAGCTGAACATATGCTGGGAATCTCTTGTCATTTAGTAAATAGATACACATGTTTTAATCTGAAGTTTGGAGACTTTTTTTATGAAACAAAGTAGAAAGGAAAGCATGTATATACTAGGTATGCTGCATTTGTATGTGAAGTTCTAAGCTTACAGCAAAATAGTTTCATAACAGTTGAAAGTCAAGCAGACTTTGAAAAAATGCATTATACAAAATCTAAGTTTGAATTATTTTATCTTTAAAATACAGCATTGTAAAATAACATTTTAAACAAATCAAATACTAAATGGGAATGTGACCCCCCCCCCCCAAAAAAAAAGACTGTACAGTATTTTAGATTGTCATATTGTTGTGCATTATTTTTTATCTTTCATGTGCAATTTGCAGCCCATATTTCCTTCTTGCTAAACATTCTATGTTTAGAATTCATTTATCAGTTTAATCAAGAGGAAAGTTCTGGATACTTTCAATTCAAGTTGGATATTTGAAAGGAACATGGATTAATATTTTCTAAATTCATTTCACTAATGTGAAATATTACTTTTATGTAGCGACAGCTTATAGTATCATGGTCTTTGACTGGAAGTGTGTGTTTGTGTGTGTTTGTGGTGTGCGTTGTGTGGTGTGTGTATTTGATTGCAATGCTTTTGGGTTGGTGGTCCAAACATTTGCTTTGTGTCAATTTACTATATATGTAAATGCAGATGAGCTGCAATATAACAAAATTAAGGGCAATAGATTTATCTTCAGATATTTATTCCACACAAAGAATGTAAGATTTCGATACTGAATATGCTTTCCATAACATATAAAGGACTGTATTCATTGTCAGCAAATGCAAGGTATTTCATTCTTATTGATTTGTGCACCAATACAGGATTAATCTTGAATTTACACAGTTGGATTTACTTCTGAGTAATACTGCTCTGACAGGGGAACTGTTTAAGATGTAGTTTTTCTTTTTGCAATGAAAATCAAGGTACATAATTGTTCAATATAACATTGCTCAATATACACATACATATACACATAGATTATACACATACATATGCATATACGTATATATGCAGCAAACCAAACAAATGGAATCTTTCTCTTTTATTTCAATGAAAAACAAATATTTAGGATTTATTTTGGACATGGATATTTATAAAACAATTATTATACTCCATATCTTCCAAGTTTTAAAACTTAAGTTCCAATCCACCGAAGCTTGCTTAAAAGTCTTTTTTTTTAAATCATATTTTTTTCATTGGCATTTTTATTCACCAGTCATTTGCACCAACCTCTAACAGACTTGCAAACGATTCTCCTAATGTTACTGTATAATTATCGGTGGACAACTTATGTTTAATTTCTACAAAGGTTCCACCATCAGCATTGCAGCATCTGGAGAGATGTTATAATGAAAAGTGGGTTGTAACAAAATGAGCAGAAACACAGATATGCCATTCAGTCTGTGAATGCTCTGTTGAAATAAACCTGAATGATCAATATATGATGAAGGGTTTTTTAAATAAATAATTCAACACCTTTCCTTCATTCTGAATGAAACCTACCACAACCCTATTATGCACTGTAGTTCAATTTACATAGATTTGAATAATAACTATTACAAATAACAGCTATTTGTAAATTGTCAGCATATATTATTTACAAATTTCAGTTGACACTAATCTGGGAAATTCTGACATAGTCCCTAGCCACGCTTTTGATGGCAGTTGAAATGTACAATATTCTTGACCAACTTTATACAAATTGGATACCTTTCAGGTTTGGTCTATGGAGATTTTCAGTCATCCTCCAAATCCTGGTTGTCTCAAAGGTGCTTGTTTCCAAAAGGTAACTGGACTTTCTGGTTTTTCTTTGAAGACATTTCGCTTCTCATCCAAGAAGCTTCTTCAGCTCTGCAAAAACCAGAAAGTCTAGTTGCTTCTTGAAAAAAGCACCTTTCAGACTGTCAGGTTTGACTTTCAATCTTGCGAAATCTTAGCAAAATTCATGCCACGGAATTCTGGGTTTCAGACATCTGTAGGCCACACAGACTGGGAGGTTGCTCTTAATTGTCAGTTTATTTAGCTACCTGTTTTTTTTAATACAGATCAGATTCTCAGTGGAGCGTAGGTGTGGGTAGGTATATTGTACTGCAGTAATAATGTACAACCAGTAGTCATGAAGACATTTCACATCCATCCAAATACCTTCATTGCAAAAATTTTCCAAATGTTGTTGACCAGTTGTAATTTTAAATGAGTCAGGATGGGAAGACTGAATAGATAGAAACATAGATTAACTTTATTTGATTTATTAGATTATATCACATTTAGTTTCTATCACCATTGTGTCCACTTTCTGGGGTTGTTATTCGCCAATTAATTGCAGGCTAAGTGTAATCTTTGGACCAAACCAAGATTGGACATTTCATTCTAGATATAAAAAATAGTTCAGCAATTTGTTTTGGAGGCAGAATGGGGCGAGTGAAGAAAATACAGATCAAAATATTTTCTCACTACCCTTGAAGTTAAAGTGATAAATGTAGTTAAATTAAATTCTACACATTAAATCAACTGATATAAAACTTTGATGTTCTTTTATCATAATGAAAGAAATAGAAGAAAATGTGAACGATTTTGATTTTAGTTGTTTTAATATATATTATTATAATTATAAAGCCATAGAACACATATTTATATTCCGCTTTGTTGTGCTTTATAACACTCTCTAAACAGTTTACAGAGTCAGCATATTGCCCCCAACAATATGTGTCCGAATTTTTCTGACCTTGGAAGGATGGAAGGCTGAATCAACCTTGAGCCCTGTTAGGATCGAATTCCAGACTGTGGGCAGAGTTTGATTGCAATACTGCATTCTAAATCACTGTGCACCAGGGCTCCTCTTATTTATATATTGCTACAATGTCATTTTTAACTTGATTTAGACCTTCATAGCAGGGGTCCCCAACCACCGGGTCCCGGACCGGTACCAGTCCATGGATCATTTTGTACCGGGCCGCAAAGAATGAATAATAGTGATTAAAATATATATAAAAATATGTTTTTGCTTCCTGGTATCTTATTTTGAAAGACAACCACTTCCACCCTCGCCTAACTTCCGCGCTAACTTCGAGGACCACATTGCTAAAGCTAAGAAGCCCTTTACTATTGGGGAAGAATTGATTTTGCCAGTCCTTGAAAAAGTGTTTCTGCGTGAAACTGGTCCCTGGTACAAAAAAGGTTGGGGACCACTACTTCATAGGAAGGGATGTTGGAATTGACTAGTGGAGTTTTTGCAATTTCAAATATAATTGCTTTTGCCACTACTTAGCATACATGTAATTCCTGCAATATGCAAGATGTGGCAAAGATCACAATCAATCTACAAACTGTCTTTGATTGCTGTTGTCCAACAAATTTATTTTCAGTGTGAGTTGGCAGGTACATGAAAATTATATGATTTTGTTTATGGGATAACAATTTAGGAGTGCTGTTCAATCAGATCAAAGTCCATCTAATTTAGAATTCCAGTTCTAATACTGAGCTCTAAAACAATACAGCAAGTTTCCCAACCTTTGACAACTTTCAGACACGTGGACTTCAACTCCTAGAATTATCCTTCAACATAACTCTAGTATAGACTTCTTAAAACATTGTATCTATTTTTTTATTATTTCCTCAACCCTTATCAAAATCACTGATAAGTGATTTTGGTAAATAAGTGATTTACCAGCGCTTTCTGGTAAAATATTTGTAATATTAAGGAATGCTGACTGTTTAGCTAAAAAGATAAACCCCAGCACTGTCAAAGGTGGAGGAAAGAAAGCTAACAATCAAGTCAGCTAGGTGGGGAGAGAAAACAAACCACATCACTTTTGCTGTGAAATTCTACAGCTTGTATAAAGTTTATGGCCATCCAGTCTATAGAAATGGCTGCCTAAAGCATTTCTCTGTTGCCGGGAGACTTTCCAAACAGGTCCACTTAAGCACCATCATCCAGAGGTTGTGCTTGAGCAAGGATTTGACTTCATTTATGTGTTTGCTTTAAACCACATATATTGCATTTCTCCCAGAAATGATTTAAAGTGTGGCTGTGTATATAGATGAGATGCAACATTTTTTTTATCCTAAGGACTGCATGCCACTGATAGGCAAGTTGTAGGCTAGCTGTGTAAACAAAGGTTTGATGATTAGCAATAAATATAATCCAGTCATATAAATAAGACAAATATTACTAATTATACTAATAAATGTCAGGTCTTGCTGAAGTTGTGGACATGTCAAAACTTGTCTAAATCAAAGGCAGGATTTGTGCTCCATGCTGAACTGTAACGTGGCTTGAACACAGTGTTAAAATCATAAACTTTCCTACCAAGATAAAGACTGTATTAAGGATCCAAGTTCATGGATGTTGTGGTTCAAATAAGTATGATGTAAAAGAGGTGTTTCCCAAACTTCTCCTTCACTTTGTTTATTGCCCATGTATACTGCATACTGCTTCATTGAAGCAATTTGAGGATAGGTTAAAATTCCTTACTATCCCAGTCTCATCAAGGCGTATTGTATCTGGGTTGTAAAAATTCATATAACCAACAGAAATCAGGAAAGAGATACAGGAAACTGATCTTTATTGCCATCTCATCTTATGAAAAGCTCAATCCTATGTATAAAAGGTACTTTTTTCAATGAGACTTCCTTGCAAATAAAAAATGCACGTTTGCTGGGCATTTCCACAGATTTTACCCCTTCTTTATATTATTCCTTTTCAGAAGCCAAGATAATTTACTTTCAGATCAAGAAAAGCACAAACTCTTATGGATTGTAGAGCAGTAGTAGGAACCCACAAGAGTTTGGAGATAGTCATTTGCCATTGAAGAAAGGTTTCTCTTCCCCCCAGGTCCCAATTTTAACAGGTCCTTTTAAGGGGACTAGTCTCCTAATTGTTGGAATATCCCACCCAATGATCCATAGACCTGACTGACAAGATTCTTTCTCTCTTTCGCCTTTCCTTTACCTTCCCTCACATTATACAACTCCACCTCGATCCCCACAATGGATGAATGGTTGCAAAAATCGATGGGAATTAGCACAGACGGCGAAACTTGGAAACCACTTCTGGACTTTGTGCTTGAGGAGGGGGAAAAAAATGAAACCTTGACTTTGAGTGTTACTAATTAGATAATCGGTTTGTTGTTATAGAATGGCTAGTTTATAGTATTGTGTAAAAGTAAAAAGTTGAGGTTTGATGTTAATGCCTTATTTTACTGCACCAAAAGGGTGTGTGAAGTCAAATGCCTTTTTCCCCCCTTTTCTTTCCCTTACTTCTCCCTTCCCTTTTTCCCCTACTATTTATTTTTTGTATTTTCTTTGTATGCTATATTATAAACTAATAAAAGCTGTTTAAAAGAAATTATACAACTCAAGTGATTTTCAGAGCTTCGGTTTAATCACAGGCCGTTTTCATATTGCTTTTAAGAGTTAAACGCAATATGGAAATAACTTTAGCCGCAGAGAGAGAGAACTTTAAAATACCGCCGTTGCAAAGCGAGTTCAACCGCCTTTAAACTCCATGCTTTAGGCTTAACTCTTCCCAAACGCGTGTAGTACCTCAGCTCGACAGCAATGAAGCTCAGGTTCATTTCTGAGGAGAAACATGCTCATTTTAGGATCGCTTACGCAGTTTGCCCCTTGCGTGCGTTTTTTTGGGTTGGAGGCAGAGAACAGAATGCAAGCTTGGCTGCAGTTTAAGCCGCCAGTCGCGGCCTTTGCCTTTGCACCGGATAAGCATTTGCATTGGGCGACCAAGCAGGTGCGGTGCAGGATTTTAGAAATGGCGGGAATCTTAAGCAGAACGAAGTAGCGGCGGGCGAGTTTTGCTTTCTTGAGGCCGCGGCGTGCTTGGCAGTTTCGCTTCGTGCCGGCGTTTAGTTGGCCGCTCGGACCAGGTTCAGAGTAGAATTTTTTTTTTCTTTTTGAGAGAGGCGGGCTGTAAAAAAAACAAAACAAAAAAAAAAACATTCCTATCGTAAGGAAAGTGTGGGGGCGGGGGGGAGTGGAGTTTAAGGATGGAAAGGAAAAAAAAGAAATTTCCACAGTCGGAGGCGGGGCTTGAGAAGCCGAAGTTACTCGGAACTCCTCGTTTTCCTTGGGCTGCCGCGCGCTTCGCCGAGTTTGACGCGAGTCGGCTCCGTGGAAGGAGAGCCGACGAAACTCTTGGACGGAGCCACGGAGCTGTGGCTTCTTCCCCGCACGCGGCTGGGCTGGCGAGAGTAAAAAAGCGACCTTTTCAACTCCACTCCCGGATCCCGCCGCCCTCTCTCCTCTCCCCTGTGTGCTGATGTGATCTTTGAGTCTTTTTCGGGGAAACTTACCGGACGCAGAAAAAAAATTGGCAAGCAGGTTGTTTGCTCCGAAATGCCCAATGGGGGGAAAAAAAAATAAAAAATAAAAAAAGGGCCTGGTGGTGATTCAGGAGTGTGTGTGTGTGTGTGGAGGGAAATGCTTGGTAATTCAGGAGGGAAGGGAGGAGGGAGGAAGACCTTCCAATTCCGCAGGGAAAGGTGAATTCTGCAGTCCTAAGTATTTTTCCTCCCACATATGTCTCACTGAATTCTGTAGTGGAACTTTGAAGTAAATAATAGATGCACATTTTTGCTTATTTAAAGAGAATAGATAGGTGGGCTATTAGCTGTTTGTCAACCGCTGCCGCACTTCTTTCTGTCTTAAATGTTGTGCTTCTAATGTGGTGCCTTTTTTTTTTTTTTTTTTAACTTGGGAAAATAAGTCACCAGGATCCAACCTGATAGCAAAGGCTTGAGAGATAAGTGACACATCCGAGATGTGTCCAGGACTGGAAAATGCTAGGATGCCATCACAGATCTAAGTATGCTTGTTTGGAATTCCAGTGAAAGTCGCTGAACTTTTCTTTCTCAGAACTGTTTACCATTTTTGATGAAATAAAATGTCTTTCTTCCACTTTGCAGTCATGTTCTACTCAGAAGCAAAAATGATGTCCCCTGCTGTTTCTCATTTTTGGCCATCTTTGTATGATGTAATAGAGAAACTCTGGGAAATGTTTGCTTATTTCACATCTGAGTATTATCAAAGCTGACCAGTTGATGAAGCAAACTCATGGGTGAAAGCCAAACTTGGAACTGTTCAGAGTTGACCACTGAATATTCAATGGAACTTGATCTTATATAGACAATTAGGCCAAATGAGGATTATAAACTCCTTGGGAGCAGAGAATAAAATGCAGACATTGCTTGGATGGAGTATATCTGTTATATTTGAGAACATTAAAGTATTCAGCATTTTAATAGGCTACTTTCCATAGAATTATCTAGTTTTCATCCCTCTGCCCATCTTTATTTTTATTTATTTATTTGTCAAGTACTAGATAACAGGTATAAATATAAGCATGGTTATGAATTCATGAAATGGATACGAATAAAAAAGAAACAATAGAACAGGCATATTGCTACACTTATTATGCATAACCCCTTCTATATGTTTACTCAGAAGTAAGGCACACACTGTCTAAATCTAGTAATGTTTGTTTTTTTTCATGGAAACACTATGTGCTTAGGAGCAGTAGTTTAGCAGGAAATTGCCCTCTCTGGACTTAATGATTTTACAACACTTCTTCTCTGAGCATTATAGCACATATCAAACTCGCTTGAGTCACCACAGGCAGAAAACAAAGAAAACAACACCATGATTTGTTTTCTACTCTTCCCTAATGCTTAACCCATTTGCTTGGGAATCGCCTGACGGTTCAATGTACGCATAATTTAATTTAAAGATTAAAACAATACATTGAGCATTTGCCACCCTAAATGGGCCAATGTGGGAAGAGGCATCTTGCTACCCCCTCCTCACAATGTTTCTAAAATAAGAGGAATTTTAAAAAGTGATATGCTGAGTAGGGTCCTGGCCTGCCACACCAACCTGGTACTGATGGTGGCAGTGCCTCTTCTTGCTGATATTTGGGGTGGGTGGGGAGAGAGGTTTGTTTGGGCTCTGATCTACTAAAATTCAGTCCTAGCAGCCCCATGCTAGAGAATGGACATCAGTTCCACAATTCTTATTGAATGTAGTGGGACGTTGCTGATTAAT
Organism: Laticauda colubrina; assembly: GCA_015471245.1. NCBI lineage: Eukaryota > Metazoa > Chordata > Lepidosauria > Squamata > Elapidae > Laticauda > Laticauda colubrina. The sequence goes on from BLBF01000020.1 coordinate 2,226,590, forward strand.
TACATGGGAGGGGGAAGCTGAGCTACAGAGGCTGATGGCCAGGTGGTTATTGAATCACAATTTCTACAATAGCTGGACAGCAAACTCAACAAAACATTTAGGGGCAGATAAGGATGCCTTTTTGCTCCTGCAACAGCCCAAACAGGTGAAAGGGGGAGGGAGGAAGCCTGAAACTGGATCACTCAATTTATGGTTGGGCATCTGTTCTAGCATGCAGGTGGCATGTCCAGGTATAAACTGAGTTTCAGCACTTTAGAAAATAACAAGATTTGGAAACTCTTAGGAGGTGGGAGTGTTTTATAAATTAAAATACTTCAATTGAAAGACACACCAAGAAGAAGGCTCTGTTTACAAGTATGCATGTTATTTACATGCATATTATGCATATTATTTACTTCAAGGGGGATCTTTTTCTTTTAAAATGGGTTTTTCTGCCTAGAGAAGAAAGGAGAACAGATCCCTACTTTCTCCTCCTGGTAAAAGCTTTCCAATCTTCATTGTTCCATCCGCCATACAGCATTTTTTGATCAGTCAAGAGTCAACTAACGAAGAAAAAGATGCATCCCAACAGGAAGAAAAGTTTGGAAATGTGGGTGGGGAAAAAAGCACCTCTACAAGAATAATAATCAAAATTGCTTGAGTTGTGGGAAAGTTCTAGGTTTCAGTTAAGGCAGCTTTGAAAGACCTTTGCTCTGTAGAACATCCTTACATTAAGGCAGCTGGATAAGCTGCTGCATAATGTTTGTGGTCCCCCTTCCTTTGAGGCCTGAAAATTAGATAGCTATCCCTCTCCTCCTCTTCCTTGCTGCAAGTTAGTTAGCTATTGGATTAAGAAAGGTGCCGCCAGATAAGTACTTTGAAAATATTAACAATGATATTGGAGTGCAGTTATCATCAACTCTTGCCACTGGACATGCCAGGTTGATGGATTAGGAGTTTACAATATCTGGAGGGGACACACCTTATCTGCTCTTGCCTCTTTGCCTGTTCAAGCCAAAGAATCTGTGCCTATTTCTTAAATACAATGCCTTAAACATGGTGTGCGTGAACAGATAGTCAGAGTTGTAGCTCACTGCAAACGTAGAGAAAAATTGAAGAAATTATTTTGGTCATGGGTGAAACCTTATGCTGTGGACCTTAGTTCAAAGCTCTTTCGAGTATCAGCCATCCAAAAAGAGGCCAAAGCTACTCGGCCACCCTTAGTCTTTTCTCCTAGGAAATCTTAATCTATGGGGAAGATGCCATTGTTAACTGTGTTAAACCTAGCTGATCAATGCAAGTCCCACTGTGCCTACTGATACAAATTCCCAGGTTAGATTAGATTAGATTAGATTCAACTTTATTCTCATTGCCATGGATACAGGCAATGAAATGCAGTTAGCATCCAACCAGAAGTGCAAAACGACAGTAAAATATGAATATATGTATGCAAATATGCAAGGCATCTATGAATATATCAATGGAAAACAACAAAATGTATGTACACGAGCACACAAGGATAAGTGTGACTGCACGTATATGAACATATACAACTGTATAAAATGTTTATGGACACATTGAATATAAGTACAAATGCACAGAGAATTATACAAAATACATCATATATTATCAAGGGAAGCATCAGCATATGTGTGGGAACAAATGAATTGAGTTCAGCAAAGAAACCACTGTGTGGCTAGCACATATGGGGCTGTTCACTGAGAAACTCAGTGATCTTTCTTGACATTGGGCACAAAGGTTTTAGGAAATTATCAGTATTTCCCTGGGTAGGTAAGAGAGAGGTCCAAAATCAGGCAGGATATTTAGAAGATTAATTTCTCCACCATCCTGGGACCTTGTCGGACTTTCTGGTTATCCAGAGCTATGCTCCTGGCTAAAATCCTGCCGATTTTGCCTGCACCAGAAAACTTTTGAGACCTCTGTTCTAGAGTCTCTCTGCAGGAACAGAGAAGCATGTCCTGTTGCATGGCTAAGAAAGAATTGCCACATATACTCACAGATGGGTGGTTAGAAGAGTGCCACTACCCCTTTCTGAAGGGAGAGGAAGTAACAGGCTCACTGTCTTTTCTCCAAGCAGATCTAGGATTTAGCTTCTGTACAACCTCTGCACGCACTTTTCAATGGTGGGATTCAAAATATTTTACCAATTCTGTGGATGTGGCTTGGATCTGGCATGGCTTGGTGGATGTGGCAGGGGAAGGATACTGCAAAATCCCATTCCCTCCTCACCCCACTAACCTGCTCTCCAGCTCTGTTCTCCTGTGCAGGGCAGCCAAAGAAGACCCAGCCTATCAGCTGGGACTTTGGAGGCAGAGAATGGACGGGGATGGGGCCAGTCAGAGGTGATATTTGCCGGTTCTCCAAACTACTCAAAATTTCCACTACCAGGTCTCCAGAACTGGTCAGAACCTGCTGAATACCACCTCTCGTTCTGATGATTCCTTGTAATATTTAGAAGCTGACCGATTGCCATAGTTCAAGCCTGATGAACTGTTTTCCATGGTCCTCCTTCCACCAGCCATACTGTTTCCAAGGTGAGGATTTAAAACTTTTTGATTCAGGTGTTCCTATATGCAAAATTTGAGAAAGTCTTTATGTAGCATGCAAATGTATTTTCCAATTGGTGTATTCACAGCTCCCTGTGGTATTTTTTCCCCTACAGTGACCCTCATTTTTAAAAGTTATTTGAAGCAAGGTAGGGTAGGATGTTGTTAACTGGTCCATGTTTGTTAGCATTAAAATGGTTAAAGAAAAAACTGTTTTTGGAAGAAAGGGCATTTAACCTAAATACAGAGGAAGCACACAGGAGATGCTGACAAGTATTAATCTAAATGTACTTATTCTATCACAATAGCCAGTTTGCCCAGTAGTTAAAGTGCTGGTCTATGAAGCAGGAAACAATGAGTTCAATTCCTACCTTAGGCATGAAAGTCAGATGGGTGACCTTGGACCAGTCAGTCTCTCAGCTCAGCTGGCTTCACAGGGTTGTTGTTGTTGTGGGGAAATAGGAGGAGGAAGGAGTATTATTAAAGAACTATGATGGCACAGTGGTTAGAATGCAGTATTGCAGTCTAACTGTGCCGACTGCCAGCAGTTTGATTCTGACCAGCTCAAGGAAGACTCAGCCTTCCATCCTTCTGAAGTTGGTAAAAGGAGTAGCCAGATTGTTGGGGGCAATATGCAGACTCTATGAACTGCTTAGAAAGGGCTGTAAAGCACTTTGAAGTGGTATGTAAGTGCTATTGCTAATTTATAACTGCCTTCAGTTATTTATAAAGTAATAAAGGCAGAATAAAAGTCAAATGCATGTGCTGGTTTCATGGCAAGGAAAAAAGATAAAAATAGACAACCTGGACAAAGTCCAAGAATTTTACAACCAACTGACAGTAATGGAAGAAAACGACAGCAGTAGAGAGAAGTTAGAGGAAGGAAGCCAGGAAGAAGGCCAGTTAGAATTCGAGATAGAAGACCAGGAAGACAAAGCAAAAGAAACACAAGAAACTGAAAAGGAAGAAGGCATTAGAACTAGAACTCAAAGGAATAAAAAGACCAACAGAAATTAGAAACAGATAGGCTAACAAGAACATGGAAAAGGACTAAAACTATTGTCAATAAATGTAAATGAGTTAAATGCTGTAGTCAAGAGAAAACAAATACTGTCAAAACTGGTTAAGCAAAACATGGATATTGTGTACTTCCAAGAGGTACATATCAAGAATCAAGATAAAAAGTACTGAGAATTCAGTAAACTGGGGAGAAAAAGTGGGGGGTAGCGATATACATTAGGGAAGAAATAGAAGCAAAGCAAATTTACACAGACATCAAAGGAAGAATATTAATATTAGAAATAAAGATAGGACAAAGACAGATGCTACTAGTAAATATTTATGCACCTAATAAAAATAAAAAAGAATTCTACAAAAAACTCCATGAAAAAATTGTTGAGATAGGTCAAAAAGATATATGCCTAGTTGGAGACTATATTGGAATAGTAGAGACTACAAAAGACTGTTTGCTATAATAAGAATTTTTTTAAAAAGGAATATACTACTACAAACATTCTTTGATATGACAGAGGAACTGAATCTAATTGACGTATGGTGAATATTAAACCCCTCAAAACAAAAAGTTACATTTTACCACATAAATCATATTCAACGATTGACATGGTATGGACAAATATTGATTTAGGTAAAGAAATAGAGAAAATTGAAATACTCCCAAACACCTGGGCTGACCATAACCCCCTTAAAGTAAGTTGGAAAGGCCAGAAAAAGAAAAGAAAAAGATGGACACTGAACTCCCAGATACTATTAGAAGAAGAATATATTCAAAAAATCTCAAATGAATTGACACTATTTTTCGATATAAACAAAAAATAACATACATCATTGCAAACCCTATGGGATACAGTGAAAGCATACATCAGGGGTGTAATAATATCCTTCACAGCAAAATAGGGGCAACAAAACACATTACAATTAGAAATAGAAAACGTAGAAAAATAAATGCAAAAAAAAAAAAAAACCAGGGAGAGATCAAATTAAAGAATAATTGAATTTTGGCAAACACAAATTAAATCTATTACAACAGGAAGACATTGCAAGAGATCTTAAATTTATGAAGCAAAATTATTTTGAAAATGCAAATAAGCCAGAGAGATGGCTTAAAACTGAAAAAAAGAAAAAGAACAAAGAATAATATACCAGCTTCAAGATGAATTAGGAATATTACAAAATAATGAAGAAGAAATGATTGCTCTAAAATTCTTTGAAGATCTTTATAGTCAAAAAATAATAGCAATAGAGAAAATAGATCAATATTTTTAAAAAGATATGTCAATAATTGAGGAAGAAACAAGGAATAAATTAAATAGAGAAATTACATTAAAAGAATTGAAGGAAGCGATTCAAAAACAAAAGGAAAATTAGACCCCAGGGACAGATGGTTTATCAGAATTATATCAAAAATTAGGGGAATCATTGAAATCAGTACTACTGTAGGTATGCAATGAGACTTTGTTAAATGCAAAATACTTGAATAGTGGAGGGAATCATATATTACCTTGATTTTGAAAGAAGGTACCAATATTAATCAAATCAAAAATTATAGACCAATCTCATTTTTGAGTGCCGACTACAAAATTTTTATGAGTATCATGGCAGAAAGAATGAAGAAGATTTTAAATGAAATTATATATAATGATCAGAATGGATTTTTGCCGTATAGGCAATTAAGAGATAATATCAGAATAGTAATGAACATATTAGAATATTGTGAAATGCACCCAGGAAAACAAGTCACCTTTGTTTTTCTGGATGCACAAAAAGCATTCGATAATTTAAATTGAGAATTCATGATGCCTCAGATTAGGGAAATGAAATTTGGAGACAGATTTGAAAAATTAGTAGAAACAGTTTATTCTTCCCAAAAAGCTAATGTAATAATAAACGGAGATACAACAAAGACATTTAGAATAACAAAAGGAGTTCACCCGGGATGCCCATTGTCACCTCTGCTCTTTATTTTGACATTAGAGACATTATTAATAAAAATTAGGAAAAACTCAGAAATACAAGGAACAAAAAATTAAAAAGAGTATAAATTGCAAGCATTTATGAATGATTTGGGTTTTTTATTGAGGAGCCATTAGAATCAGGTCCAATTCTGATAAAGGAATGAGAGAAATATGGAGAGGTCTCAGGACTCAAAATTAATAGGGACAAAACTAAAATGGTGGTGAAAAATATGATACCTAAAAACAAGGAGGAGTTAAGAAGAAAGTGTAATGAGATGACAAATTACAAAATAAAAATAAAAATACCTAGGACTGTGGTTAACAGCTCCTCAGTAAAAGGAGACAATTATATCAAATTACTTAATCAAATTAAAAAGGATTTGGAAAAATGGGGGACTTTACAATTATCATTATTAGGCAGAATAGCAACTATTAAAATGAATGTTTTGCCAAAGCTTTTATATTTATTTCAAACAGCCCCAATAAAATTAGATAAGAATTTTTTTAGAGAATTAAACAGAACAATTACTAAATTTGTTTGAGCAGGTGAGGAAAGCTGACATGGAATACAATGCAATATGAGAAACTTGGAATATCTGGATTGACAATGACATAAGAATAGAAAATGTAAATGATGTATATAATAGTTATGAGAATATGGAAGTAGTGTGTATTGAAAGATTGGATAGGATGTATGAATGTATATATATTGCCACAGTATTGTTCAAATAATAATGGTATTATGTATAAACGGAAAAACCCAATAAAGTGTTGAGAAGAAAAAAAAAAAGTCAAATGCACACACACACACACACAAAACAGGGGTGGGCTGCTGGGGGTTCGTAGGGGTTTGGGAGAGCCCCTAGCTAAGATTCTGTGCAGTTTGGAGAACCCCAAACCCCACTCCTGGCTGGCCCCGCCCACCCCATCCCGCCCCTCCCAGGAGTCTCCATGCCCCCCCCCATAAACGGGCCTCCCTGAAAAATGGGCCTCGCGGAAGTTCAGGAAGGCTGAAAATGGGCCAGTTTCCAGCTTCTAGAGAGCCTCCAGAACCCAGGGGAGGATGTCTTGGCCCTCCTGGAGGCTTGAAGAAAGCCTCGGAAGCCCAGGGAAGGCCAAAACACACACACACCCCGCCCCTGTGGTGCAGGAGGCCAACTAGGCCACACCTACCATGGCCATGCCCACCCGGCAACTGGGAAGAGAACCCTTTGCTAAATTTTTTGAAGCCCATCCCTGCTTATACGCATGCATGCATAATACACAATGCCAAAGATAAACACAAGACATGGGGGTTAGATTCATACAACATGCTGGACCAAGATAAATACAACTGGCTAACTTGTGCTCCAGTCCAGTCTTTATCTTAGCATGTTATGAGAACCAGGCCATCACTCAAAACCATGAAAGCTTTTCAGCATAACATGACATAAAACGGGTGGGTGATGGGGAGTATTTGTGCTTGAATCTGAATGTCAAACAATGGACTTGAGAGCAGGCCTCCCTAGAGGAAAAAGCTCCTCTGTCCTTTGGCAGCATCACTGTGAGTCTAAGACATCAGAGAACAGAGTAGGAGAGCAAGGAAAGAAGGAAGGGGGATCCTTTGAAGAAAAGACTGAGCAGGGTTTTTGCTAATTGTGGCCCTTAATTTGCCTTTAATTTGCTAGTCTTATTTTCCTCTGTGAGCCACTCAGAGGTCTGTTGCATGGCTGGTTCCTCTCACTTCTAGGAAAGCAACAAGAGGAAAGAAAGGAAGGAGATCCTTTACGGGAAGCAAAGTCCCTTCCCACTGAGTGAAGAACCAAAGATCAGGACCTGAAGTGAATGTCCTTGTAGAACCCAAGGTGGTTGTTGTGACCAGTATGAAAAATTCCATACTAGAGGAACTATTGAAAAGTTGCCGAGTCGTAAAACAATGACAATATTTTAAGCAGTCACAATATTATTTGTGAACCTTCCCCCAACTCTCTGGAGGCTCTTTTCAAAAAAGATGAGGATGGAGCTTAGAAGCCATGAAGTTTGGGCATAGTCAGATACTTCTCTGCCTCTCCTTACCTTTTTTTTTTTTTTTTTTTAACCTCTCAACTAAGAAATGCTCTGGAGAAGAACCCCAAAGTTTGCAAGCGTGTTTGAGACCTATAGTTATTAGTCTGCCTGGATCAGGTTTTGTGGATTTTGCCAGTATATATGAGAACATCATCACTTGCTTGGCTGATATTTATATACCTTGATAAGAAGGCTGCTTTTTTGAAGGGGTATTCGGTTCAGCAGAACTGATTTGATTTTCAGACACTTGTGGCAGGAACTTGTCTGTAAAGATTCATTCATAATTCTAATTCGCCAGCACAGTTCAGTTTTGTAGAGTGTGGTGTGTTATTGTTTCAGATCTGAATAGTGGAGAGAGTCTTAAAAGTGTTGGGGAGAGGAAAATAAGAGTCAAATGCTGGAAGGTGCTTGGAGCCTCCAAAAGTTGGGTCACAAATGAGAATAATGGTTCACCCAAAGAAAGCGCACAAGCTAACTAGGAGTGCAGAGTAGAAACGCTAAAGGAGATTCTTTGGTGACCAGAGAGATTTCAGGAGAACCTGAGCAGAGTTTTGCTTTGGCTGGCTAATTGGCGCTCTTCTCACGTTGTTGCAGACAACAACACAAAAGGGCAAACGCTAACATCTTTAAGCCCCACTGACTTCATCGGAAGCCTCACACTGTTTGTCCATTACGAAGCAATCGAAAGTACAAATGCCTTTCACTCGGACTGTGTTGGCAGAACTCTAGAGGAGGATAGATACCCTGGGACCGAACTCCTGTGTTTTCTTAAAACTGGGTCCTGGAAACATTAAGAGTTGGATAAGGAGAATGTGGGAATGAAAATCTTTTCATTCGGGTTAGCATCAGTTTTGCAGCATCCAGGGACCTAAGAGAATGTCAAACTTGCACGTCAGAGATAAAACCCAAGTGTGTGTGTGAGAGAGAGGGGGGGGGGACACGCACACACACACACACACACACTTTGAGAAAGAGTAGAACCTCCCTCTCTCCAGTTTTGCACCGAATTAATGAGCTCATTCTCAACTCAACTGGTCCCCAAGCCTTTAGTTCGGTGTAGGTTCGAGGACGACGCTCTGTCTTAAAGTCCATTACTGTCGGAGCAATGGGTAGCCGCATATCTCTGTCTCCTCCCTCACCCCTTGTCCCTTGGAGGGGGTCCGAGTGGACCGCGGTTCAGAAAAGGATCCCTCTGGTCCAAGGGCTGACCCGGCCTTCCGTGGGTTGTTGTTGTTGTTGTTGTTTTTTCGAACGAAACCGAGAGTCTCTGAACGCCTTCCCATCCAACGCGGAACCGGGGCCAGAGCCTTCTCTCACGACTCGGCACTTACTCCTTCCGACAGTTGGGAAGCAGAGGACCAACCGCTGGGGGAAACAGCCACCCCTGATCCTTGCTTGCCCGGGGAAAGTTCTGCCCACGTTCCCGACGGACTTTTAGCCCTACATATTGCTAGCAGAGTTTGAGGAGCGGAAATGCTGCGGGAGGGGGGGGGAGGGGAGGGGGGAAGAGGAAACCTTAGGAAAGAAAAAGAAACTCCGGAGTCGAAATACCGGCGGGGCCGGGCGGGATACCGGCGTGCGCGCGTTTCTCCCCATTCACTGGGAAGCGGACCGTTCGTCCGCCAGGTTTAACAACCTTGTCTGACTGGGGCGCCTTTCTCATTGGCTGCACGGGGAGTGTCAGCGCTCTCCTTCCTCTCCCTCCCCCCCCCCCCCCCCCCCCCCCCACCCCCCGCGTTCCCCCCCCCGGCCCGGACTCCCCCCCCCCCCCCCGCGCGCGCCTCCTCTTCCCTCGGCTGGGAAGTGCCCCTTCCTTTTTTGTACAAGTGGAGCCCATCCACGAAGCAGAAGCGCCCGAGTAGGGAAGCTTGGAAGTTCGCGATGCCCCTGCGGCGCTTGGGACAGGGAGAGGTGGCCGGGCTGGGCAAGTCGCGCCTCTCCCCGCTGGCTTCCGCCCGCTTCTCCCAACCTCTTTAAGCCGGTCCGCAGGAAAGCTTGAGCGGTCGAGCGAGCGCTCCTTTCCCCATCTGGGATCGGAGCGCTCCGAGACGCAGCTCCGAGATTTGCCCAGCGATCAGCTGCCAGGACGGGCAAGAGAAGCAACGGCCGAGCGGACTCGCTCCCACTTACAGCTTCCCACCGCCGACCGACCGCTTCCCCGGATCGCCGCTCCCAGCTTCCAGGTGCTGCTCAGTCTCCGGACTGACCGAGCCGGCGCGCCGCCCAGCCCTGCCCTGCCCGCGGCCGCTTTGACATGCTGCCCAAAGTGGAGACGGAAGCCCTGGGACTGATCCGATCGAATGGGGAACGGGGGCACATGCCGGAAAACATGCAAGGTAAGAGAGGGGCGAGCGGACCGGCGGGCGCCGGGACGGCCAGCTGACAGACGAGAGAGCTTGATGTGCCAATAGCCAAAAGGCGGGCGAGGACAAGCCAAGCCGAGCGCAACCTCCTCTTTCTCCTGCAATGCCGGGTAGGGCTCGCTAGCTCGCCGCAAGCGGCTCCTGGGACCGACACTTGAGCGCGTCGCTAGAGACTGCCCTGCTTTGCAGGCGTTTCGGGTTGCGATCCTCGGCGCTCGGGTCGGGGGAAGCCCTCGTCCCCACGTGGGATTCGCTTCGCTCTCGGTTGCCTTGATCGCAGCGTCCTATGGTGGGGGCATGGCGAGCAGCTGCTGTCAAAGCCTCCCGCTACTCAACCCTGAGCTCCCCTTTTAAGTACTGCAAAGTAAATGAAAGTACAAAATGCCCCCCGAAAAGTCAGGCGGAGGGACTGACTTTTCAAGTCTGACGAGCCGACGGTCCAGCGGCCGCCGGAGGCGCACTTGGAAAGAAGTTCCTCCCTGCAATCGCCTGGGGTCTTCTCTCCTGGGAGGTAGGGCGGGGGAGGAAGGAACCGGAGGCGGCGGCCCCAAGAAAAGGACCCGGCAGCCGGCTTTCTTGTAAGGAAGGCTGAGAAGCGATCCGAGCGGTGGGCATCTTTTGGCGGGGGCGACGAGAAACAAATGCGCGGGATCCAGGCGAGGCTGACTCCGAGGGTCGGCGTCCTTCCAGGAGCGCGGGGCGGAAGGTGCAGAATTCAACCAACTGGCACACTTCAGACTAATTCTTGGGATTTGTTTTCCTAGTTACGGAGGTGTTTAAATCGGTTTTTTGGAGGGGTGGGTGGGGCGGAGAGATTCCGCTTTCAAAACAAAATTAGAAGGGTCAGTCGTTCCAACAGCGTTGCGCTCCCAAACCATTCGCTTTAGTATGATTGATATGGGGAAAGGGGGGCGGCGGAAGGAAGAAAGATGGGGGGTGGGTGGGAAGGCAGACGATGAAGCCTCTAAACGTTTATGGGGAAATTCTCCTGCCTGCAAGGGCAGGCATGTGTTGTTGTTTTTTTTTAATGGGAGTTTGACTGATTAAACTAGGGAACTTCCTCAACAGAAAGCAGGAAGGTGGGTGTGTGCGCACGCGTTTTCCGAAGACAATGTCTGAATGTTGCGCGTCCCCTAAAGCATCAAAAGGTAGAAAACTGTAGCCTTAGCAAACCTGGCTCCTGGGCCAGGCGAAGGAGGATGGGCTCTCAGCGTTCTTTAGCGGATCAGAAGGGATACCCCTTACCAGGATCAGACGAGGCGAGGATGCCGAAGGAGGAGGAAATCACCCCCCCCAAAAAAAAAAAACCTCTAAACTTGGGAAGGATGGGCAAAGAGACGTCAAGTTCGGGAGGGATCAAGTTGATCCCGCGCCGTCCTTCTCTGATCCCAACGACCACTTGGGGGGGGGGGGGAGGAAGCAAGCAGGCCACGAAAAGGCGGAAAAAAAAAACACAGCGCGGAGTTTTCCCAAGTTTCTTTCCTCCAGAGCAAAATTCCCCCTAGCAGATGGCGGGGGACGGACCTGGAGTGCGCCGTGCAATAATGCAGGCTTTTAACGCCTTTCCGTCTTCTCCAGTCCCCCACCCTCCCACCCCTGCGACTTGGGATTTGAGCCTATTGCTGTGCTTGAAGCCACATTTATTTTCCGCTGGGACCGCGGGGCTTAGGCAGCTATCGGGGGGGGGGGGGGGGGGGGGGTGGGGGAGGGATCCTGAACGCGGGGAATCCAAAACCTTGGGGAGGCTGGATTGGCTTCCGCGTTGAATACCTGTAAGGAATCATTAAGTACTGTAAGGCTTTAAGAGACTTCGCTGCTTTCAGAAAGCGCGGGGGATTTGCAACCGCCTCTGGAAAAACTTGACAAAAGGCTGGGCAGAAAGAATTGCTAAGGTGTTTTTTGCTACAGCTGGGCCGGGGAGAAAGAAAGTCGGGGCGGCGGGAAGGGGGTGGGGGAGTTGCTTGAGCCTAATTGCTACGGGAAATCCAGCAGCGCCTCTGTTCGCTCTGGAAGCCGGCAATCTCTTCAGGCACCCTTTCGTCTCCCTCAGGTTGCCTCAATGAAAATGCAAAAGGCGAGTTTGAGATACATTTTAACATCCTCCCCAGTTTTTCTCGAGGACGGTTGGTCAATTAAAATGTAGGCGCCTTGGGGCAGGGCCTCCTCCTGCCCCAAGGCGCCTACATTTTAATTGACCAGCCGGAGGGAGGGAAAAATCTCGTGACTGGGTCGCTACTTAGGAAGGCTCTTGGGGCAAACCCCAATAGTGTTAACTCTGAATTCAGGGTGGGAGCTTCGTTCCGTTGTTTTCAATCGTGTTACCCCCGAACTTGAACCCCAAGATACAACTAAATTCTTAGTTGTATTTATTTTATCCGAGAAAGGGCAACAATAACAACAACAACAACAAACCCTCTGGAAGTCCCAGTAGTGGCCTCGACAAAAGAATCGGCGTGTTTTTGAAGGCTCTGGACGGCATGGCGCGTAGCTCCTCAAAACATGGCGCCATTTGGAAGGGCTTGGCCAAGTAATTCGCGGAAGCCTCTGAACGGCATGAAAATCGCACAAGTTTCAAATCGGATGGAGGGGGAAGCTCCCATTATGCAAAGCGAAGGCTGACTAGTGGGATCAGAGTAAGGCGGAAACTATGGTGACCACCATTTATGAGCCGGGAGTAGTAAAATGGGGTTAAAACCAACCAACCAGCCCTTCAAGTCTCAATAACTTGGTGCCACGGCTGTTGACTGGGAGAGGAGGAGGGAAACAGAGATAATGTGATTTGCTGCTGAGGAAGATAACACGGTGGCTGCATTCTCCCTTCCTCCCCCACCCCCCCATTAAGCGCTAAAAGCTGAGGTAGAGATTTAGTCAGTGCACGCATCCGCAGAACGCGCCAAATTTGGTGTTCAGTCTGGTTCATTAAGCTTTTTTGGGAGGGGGTCCATAAGTACCAACTAACCCTTTAGGTTAGTTTCTGCTCCAAAGGTTCACGCCGACCCAGAACACGAGTTAATTTAGAAATATGGTGAAGCGGGTGCCTTGTTGTAAATGAAGCCATGTCCTGAAATGCCCGTTCCTGAGCATTTCTATCACCTTAGGGAAACACAGTTGTCCGATCCCGGAGTGACTGTGTGTAAGGAGATGTCAGCTTTGATTGCGGCGTTAAGAAGGACGCGGGCAGGTCGGGTCAGCGTGGGTGGCAGTGAAGGGGCGGGTCAGTTGTTGTTTTATTCCTGCGAAAGTCTGACCGAAAACATAATAAGGCAATGATCAATCCTGGCCTCGGTCTGCAATAAGTGCTTGGGCTCGTCTTCTGGAAGCATCCAACCAGCCTGGCGCGGGTCCATTTCGTCGAAGGCTGGAGGATGCTGAAAGAAGCTCTCAGAGATTCGCAGGTAAACGAGCTAAAGCTATAATCCTGCCTCCTCTTATTTCATCTACGGCAAGCCTTACGGGAGGTCCTGCTCAGTTCCCCGGGGCCGTTGACAGTTGAAGTTCTGCCTTGACGGCTCTGCCGGGAAAGCTCCGGTCGGCTAAAAGCTTCTCCCTGCCCATCAGCTCAGAATGGCCTTATAGGAACGGAGCAAACAGAATTGGAGGCGCCCATCTCGGACGGAGTGGCGAAACCCCTTGGCGATTCCTTCGCCGCTTTCTGCCCAGATCCGTCCGTCCATCCCTCGATTCAGCCTTTTTATATCCCGTTTCGAGAACTCCCCAAAGAAGCAGAAGAAGGCGCGGGGCTGTCCTCGGGGGATTTCTGTGCGCGCACAATGGCAAACCGGGGTGGGGTGGGGGCAGGTGGGCAGTTTTTAAGGCGTCGAAAACGCGCTTCTTCAGGCGGTTTTCTCCCCCTTCCGTGGCTTCTCCTCAAACGAAGCGATTTGGCGATGGCGGGACGACGCGGCTTGCGGTTCTTTTGAGGGGGAGGGGAGCTTCCGTCCTTTATTCCCTCGGGTTGAAGTCCCTCGGGAGACCGGCCTCTGAAAGAAGCGGGATCCAAAATTACCTCAGTTCCAGTTACAAACCGGCCAAAATTCGGTGTGTGAGAAAGAGTTTCAAACCTAAATAGCCCCGAAACCAAAACTGGGCCGTTGCTACCCATCCAACCGCGTTTGTTTTTTTGTTTTTTAACTTCTCCCTGCTTAAGTAACATTTGGGGTACCGAACAATTTGGGGTTGCGCGCTGCATTTGTTCTTCTTTCCTTCGTCTAAAAGAGAGAAGAAAAAAGACAGACGTCGAAAGACTCCCGGTTATTAATGGAAAAGATCCCGGGACCTCACGGCACCTTCCGACGTCCTACCTAAAATTCCCGCCCAAAAGTCCACTGCCCAGTCAAGCGCTTCCAACAGTAGGCAGGTGAGGTCAACGGTCTGCCTGCGGTGTGCCTTAAAGGTCCCGGGAAAGGGCTTTTTGGAGGGAACGATTCCACAGATTTCCCCGCTTCTCCCCGTGTCTTCGCGCCTTTGAAATTACGCCACGCGTTCCCAATTCTCGATGCTTCGGCGGAGGGGGACGAGGGATCCGGATTCAGGTTGTAGCTTCTTCTCTCCTTGGCCAAAAGTCTTCCCTGAAGTTCCTTCCCCTCCGCACACACACACAACACACACATCTCTCTCTCTTTCCTCTTCCATTTTGTACCCCTCGGTTTGGGGAGGCTTCGCTAGTCTTTTTTTTCCTTCGCCGCCTTCTCCGAAGTTCCCTTTCGGCTGGTTCTGGGAAAGTTTTGACGAACTATTTAAAAGCCTTTGGCTTGAATGGAAGCTCCCAACCAATGGGAAAACATAGGTCATTTCTCTCCCCTCTTCTCCCTCCCTCCCTCCCACCCATCCACTACCCCCACCCCTTCCCCATAAACATTTGCGACCATTCTTTCGTGGGATTCTGGTCACCTGGGGAAAGGATCGCTTCCTCAATGGAGCAAATCGGTGGAAAACGAAGTGGAGTTGTAGGCAGGGGAAGAAACGGTAGGTCGGCAGCTTGGCAAAGTTTCTTCGGGGTGGGGTGAAGAAGATCCTACTCTGCCTTGCCTGGCCCCAATTACTTACCTTGACTACATCTGGCCTCCTTTGAATCTGGCTCGCTACTCCGATTCGGGCCCAGCGTACCTTTGTCTCTGCCTTAGGCCACCAGAAGAAGACTCGTCTAAATTCCCGCAGGCTCTTCTTCTCTTCAAGAAACCAGCCCGCTATTTTCCCCCTTAGAATAGTCCGGGAGGGCGACGGGAAGCGAGAGAGTGGGGAACTCAAACTAGAAAATCTTCCCGGTTCTCCCATCCCACTCCCCACCCCTCCCGTTGAACCGGTGGGACACTGATTCCCTTGCTCCCCCGACAGGAATCAGATTCTTTCAGGAAGACCTCGCTCCTGAAATCAATTGGTCTTTCCATCTCATTGCATTAATTCTTAGGATCGCACCAAGAGTTTTCTCTCTGCTCTATCAAGTAAAAGATCTGTGTTCCCCGGAAGGAAGGAAGGAAGGAAGGAAGGAAGGAAGGAAGGAAGGAAGGAAGGAAGGAAGGAAGGAAGGAAGGAAGGAAGGATTACCGTAAAACTTTCTTCTTTGTTTTTAGTTACCAGCATTTGAAGAAGTTTGCAAGAGAAATCCAAGGTGTCTCTCTAAATCCTTGAACAGTTTATGCATTTTCTCTGGTCGATTGAGACAGTAGAGGAAAAGAGTTAAGGCAGAAGAATGTTTCTTTGTAAAGACAAGTTTGATGGATATGTAAAAATTACAGTTCCTTCTTTTCTCCCTTCCCTTCATCTGCTTTCTAAAATACTGTTTTAAGCCTGTTGACTTTTGCCCCCACTCAGACTACTAGTTTTGTGAATTTGAAATAGGGGTTAGGTAAACATTATTAAGGTGACTTGTGTATAGCAGAACTTTCAAAGTACAGAAAAAAGTTACTTTTCCACTTAGTCATCTGATTTTTAATTTTTAAATGCAATTACATTTTAAATATAGTACAAATAAATGGTGATCTTTATCCCAAGAACAATAAACTGAAGAAAAGTAAGACTGCAGCCTCAGGCATGTAAACTTCAGAGTAGGATGTCTTGAACTAGTCCTGCCTAATTATGTGTAAAGCACATATAGGAATGAACTAAGAATTTAATATTTTGGAAAACCAGTTTTTGGGATTAGTAAAATAAAATGTTTGCTGGGTTTAGAATTGTAGGTAGTTTTAACAGGTTTTATTCTGCTAAACTGAACTTGGAGGGAATACTTTTGGTTGCTAAAACAATCTGTTGTTTCAAAATTGTGTTTGCCTGTTTTGAGGATTTAAAGGAAAATAAAAACCCATGGATGTCCTGGAATTGTTTCTCCCATGAAGAAATAAATAATGCATCAAATGTTTTGTGTTCATTCTCATAGGGTTTAATTCCTCCCCCTATTTTTTCTTCTTTCCCCCCCTCCCTCCCAGTGTCTCAGTTTAAAATGGTGAATTACTCTTATGATGAAGATCTTGAAGAACTCTGTCCAGTCTGTGGAGATAAAGTGTCTGGGTATCACTATGGACTTCTTACCTGTGAAAGTTGCAAGGTTTTGTACAATTTATTTTCATGGGAAAAATAGGGGAGGGAGCTGAAAATCAGATCGAGAAAAAAAGGCTAGACAATCATACTTCTGTTATTTTTAATGGAAAAAAAGAATATTGTGAAGGAGTGCAGTAGCATTCTCTGAAGGCAGAAGTTATGCAAAGAGTAAAAAGGGTGTCTTTTTTAGCCAATGGAAAGAAAAATCTGCCCACAGTGTTCTGTATAGAGTGGCTATATTTACTGCCTTTAAATATTTGAATGTCGTGAAGTGATGTAGTTGTAGAGAGACTTTCATTCCCAGCTGTCCTCAATATTGATTTTAGTTGATTTATATACATTGAGTATTATTGTTGCTGCATCTTGTTCCTGATAAATTTCAGGGCTACAATATTGAAGGCAACTGTTTCTAGTTTTTCATCTTTCAGGATGCAAATGTAAATTTCTCTTGACATTCTTTTTATGCTTGCACATACTTACTTATAAATGTGCAAACACACTCATACATACACAGCATTTTATGTACATATTTATCTGCAAGGTGATTAAGGGGGAATCAATTAAATGGTTTTAAAATGCCATTCATCACTATGAAGATTTTTTTTTTGCTTGTGCATTTCATTTATGCATATCAGCTGGAGTCTCAAAATTATAGGCCAGTGCTATGCACCCAACTAATAAAACCTTAGATTGCTTTGAACCTTGCCTGAGATTTGGACTGAATTGCAATTGTATAAAATAATTCTGGATCAATATAGAAACTGAGCAAATTGTTTACTTCATGGTACTACAGCAACATCATTTTAACACAACTTTCTGGAGTAACACATATATTATTTTAGGACTCTACCGAAATATTTCCGTAGTCGGAACCTGTATCTGCTAAAGTTACATGAGTCACATTTGGTTTAGGGAACTTTTGAACAAGTCAATATTCATGCTGAATCAAAAGTTAATCACATTATAATACAACCTCCGTGTAATTATACTTATAATCCACTATTCCCAGAGAAACAACAACCAGAATATCTGTTATTTAGTACATTATTTTAATCATCATGGCCACCAGAAGTAATTTAGGCAGCTGTACTTATTGGGGGTAGGGGGTATTGGGGGTAGGGGGAAGAAAGATATAGTCTTGCAAGTAACTTTTTTAAAATTCCAAAGAGTTGAAAATTGAGTTGAAAATTGAGAATCTCTACAGGCAGCTTAAAATTCCATTTTAAATATTGGAGAATTAAGGTGATGGGAGTAAGGATGGGTGATAAAGTGAAGAATAGTATACTAGCAAAGGCAGGAGTAACCAGTGTAACAAGTGGTAGATTAGGGAAACTTACTTTCATTTGGGATTTAGAACTGAGTTAGGATTCATATTAGTAAAATCTAAAAAAAAAAATTATTCTTCTCCACATCTTCTCTTAAAATTGGGTATAGGTAATTTTAAAAGTCCACTTTAAAAAATCTGGATAATTTGAAAGAATTTTAATTCATTCAAGTTGCTACTGGTACATGATAACTAGGGAAACAATAAAGATGCCTTGCCAGGATCTGATGTAAATCAACACCAGCACAGACTAGCCTCAGAAAAATTGTGCCTGTGGCCTAGTGGGTTTTCTCCAAGGAAATCTGGAACCAAACCAGCCATTTTATAAATGCTGAATTAGCCAGGATGACAGCAGGGAAGAGAGGATTTGGTGAAAGTTTTTATAATCTGAAGTCAATTCCTGGTTCAAGCCATTTGTGCCAAATTTGTAAATAGGTTCTATCTATTTTACAGGGCTTCTTTAAGCGAACAGTCCAGAACAACAAAAGGTACACATGTATAGAAAATCAAAGCTGCCAAATTGACAAAACTCAAAGAAAACGCTGTCCTTATTGTCGGTTTCAAAAATGTCTAAGTGTTGGGATGAAGTTGGAAGGTAAGGTCTACAATTGTTGCTGCAGAAGTATAAAAAAAATAATTACATATTAAATAAAAGTCCTTATGTGCATTATTTAAAGTGCTGTAATTTGAGATGTTATTTCAAAGAATGATTGCTTATGGTGGACCAAAAACAATGGAAACTTATGATTCACTCTTACAACTTTATCTCAAAGAACTTTGAAGGCTCCCTTGTCCACTTTGCTGCTATGGTACTTAGAGGCTTATTTGAGATGTAAGCATTAAAACATGCAGGGTCAATATGTATAATTGCACAATTCTTGTATTTCCAAAAGAGTGCATACTATCCAGAATTAATCATAAATACTTAGAACAAATAACACTGATTTATTTACCAAACAAAATTCAACCAGAAGAGGCAAAATAAATAATTGAGGGAAAATTTGATACTGTAGTGATTTCTCAGTTGAAATCATTTCAGGTGAATCCAAGAGTTATAAATACAATACAGAATATCAGACATTTTCCCCTCTCAGGGACAATAGATCATTCTTGTTTATCAGTGGAATTCCTTGTATGCAGGGATTATGCAGCTTGGCTAATTGACTAAACCATTATTTAGCACTTCATAGAAAGAGATCTTAGTTTTCTTTTTTTAAAAAAACCCTCATTACTCATCCAATAGAAATAGCTTTCAGTTTTTACAAAATTATTCAGGTATATTATAATGCTCCATTGATAAAATATGAGCTACATCTTGTCACACTATTGTATTCAGCCTAAATTATTGCTACAGAGTCTGAAACAAGGAACAAAAGTGGGCTTGAAAAATATATATTATAACAGTGAATCTTGCTGTCAAAAAGTTTTGAAACTTTTCTGATAAATATTTACCTAATGTAGATTATTAGTAGTAATTTTTAACAGTGAATATTGATGGAATTCAGATTTGTCATTTTTTATAACTAGAAATTCAGTAGTCTGTTAGGTTAAAATTAAATCATTGCTCGTTTGAAAGTAATGTTGTTATTTGCATTGGTTTGTAAGAATTCAAATATTGATGGGAGTGAAAATTCTCATGCCAAATATTTGTACATACATACATACATACATACATACATACATACATACATATATATATATGGGTGCTTACATGTGTGCTGTTCAGCTTCCTTCGGGTATTATCCCATGTCATTGTAGTGCTTTTAAAGTTGTAGCAACGTTTCAGCAGAATCTCATCTGCCATCATCAAGCTTCTATACAGAAGTTCTCTACAAACTCAATACAGAAGCCTGATGATGGCAGATGAGATTCTGCTGAAACGTTGCTACTATTATGGAGACTGGCTTATTCTTTATTTCTTCTCTTCACTGATATTTAATAGTCCAGTTAAAAATACAGTATTGGGGAAATCCCAGTGATAATAATTGATCTTACTTCTAACATTTAGTACTGTGCAGTTTATTGGTTTTCATTTTTATATATTTTCAAAGATGTGGAACTATAATTGAATTATTAATAATTTCAATCGTTAGTCAACAAATGGGTAACTTAAATTTTACTGGTAGGGATTTGACTATTTTTTAAAGTTCTTTAATTTTGAGATAATGCATTTGTTGTCTGAAAAAGGAGCTAATGATTATTATTTAATTTTAGACATTCTTACGGTTTAGTTGTATTTCAAAAAGTCACTAGCATTGGTTCAGTTCATAAATTCTCAAGCTAAAGACTGCAAATCAGCTAATTTTCTTATTAGAAGTTATCTATTTTCTTATAGACAGATATAGAACTTGTGAGCAATTTAGCCCACAGAGATTGTGATCCATAAACTTCTCATTCCAGAATAATTTAATTATGCCAATTAAATCTAACTTTGGAGCTGTTCAGACCCCTTGAACTACAGCAATCTAGATTGAAATCAACAGATAGTATCAGGGAGAATATAAAAATCATTGCATCAAATGTATGTTTTGAAATCTGCATTTTCCCAAATAACAATAATACAATACATGGAGATTGGGTAGGAAGTAGGAAAGAATTCCCAAGTGATTCTATACTTTGTACTCCTCTTTTGTAAATATACCTTACAAAGTCAGTCTCTCGCACACAAATGCACCAAAAGACAAGTTTGCTTCTTATTTAGGAGCAAAAAATATTTAGAAGCTTTGGAAGGGGAGCAAGACTTATTTGCAAATTCTTTTCAAAAGTGCTTTCACTGTCTATATCGGCATTACCTAGAAATGTTTTGAAACTTTGTACCTCTGTCTTATACAGAGAAGCTATAATAGTTTCTCCATTTAAAAAGATCAATAAGGAACACGAGTGTGACAGAAGGATGTACAGATTATATCACCAAAAGGATGAATATTGTGGAACAAAGTTAGAAACATTAGGAGGCTGCATGTGCAGTCTTCTGTGCTCTCTGAGCTTGGTTATATCCTTGCAAATATTTCATTACTGAAGATAAGAAGTGAAATGTCTTCAAGATAAAACAAAGTCCAGTTGCCTTTTGAAAAAGCACCTTTGGGACAACCCAAAGGTGACCTGGATAATGACCTGGATTATTGAGCATCTCCATAAACATCTTCAGTGACAGTCATTAGCACTGATGATATTATCTACTTTGGGTAATGAGATGTCTGCAAGAAAACAGCCAAGCTCAGAGAGCGCCAAGAACCCCTGAGTTCAACCCTGAGCGACAAATATTCTCCTTTATTCTTGTATAAATACCCTGAAAAATCCCATTTATCATTTACATATAGCTTTAATCTTTCAGAAATTGTTCAGTGAGATATACAGAGGTGAAACATACCAAATGTTCCACAGAAATCTTTAATGCTTTAATTAAAAAAAGAGGTCCATGTATCTTGTTTGAATGTGCTACATGCCTCTTATATGTTGGAAAATCCATAATCGGAGGAGGCTGAATTTACCTCTTTCCTTTTTAAAAAAATAGCAATCAAAAATTAATGCCGGAATGTGGCATTGTTGAGTAGAGTAGATAAAGCTATTTAACTATAATTTGTTAGGCATTTCTACTTACCTTTTCTTTGCCAGCAAGAAACTAAGAGTGGGTGTGTTTTTGATCAATATTTGTTTTCTTATTTATTTATTTATTTATTAAAAATTACTTAGCAATATTCTCTCATACGAGCAGACTTCCCCTTTGTTATCAGCAGAATGGGAAGGAACTCCTGCTTTCAGCTATAAATGTTTTTAATATTTATATGCATGTTTCCTTGATTATGATACATGCTCTTGCATTCTAGTTCATAAATTACATTTTGGGTTCAAATCATTAATTGTTAACATCTTATGATAGTTTTATAGGTCTCTATATACCTAGGATTTCTAATACATTTTTAATGGCATGCTAATCTATAAGATAAAAGCTTAGTAACGTAACCTCCAGCTATCTCAGCATGTCACCAAGCTGTCAAAGGCCCTTCTTATTGCCTGAATACCTTTGGGAAGGATAGTCTTGATAAAATATTGCTGCTTTCAAGACATGTTCTATCAACATAGTACTGTAACCCAGACCAACATTTTTTCTCCACAACCCTAATTCTGGTACAATTTGAATGGCATTAGAAGTTGCAAAATCCTTTTATTTTTGATCTGGGTGACACTTTGCTCTTTATAATAGGCAGTCAACTTTAGGAAATAACAATAGTGCAATTTATTACCTCTCTCCAAAATTGGCGAGCTTCCTCTTTTCAGAGTAAGGGCCAATGTGAAGAGCATTGCATGCCTTTAAATAACATCTACTCAAAGGGTTAAGTCAAAAGAGTATAAACATTGGAAAAAATAAATGGTAAGCATTTTGAAAAGCTGTTATTAAACAGTCTTGCATTACTCCCAAATGCAATTTTGAGTCCTTTGTACTTAGCAGAAGAATGTATTAGCCTTCTCCTGTTAGATTTACTAGAAAATTTAATACACTAAGCTTGAATTATGCTTTTTTAGATTACTCACCAGGATGCTTTCACACAGCAATGTAAAAGAAAGTAGTAAATGCTTGAAAACTAATACAATATGTTTATTCACAGTGTTAGACCTTCTTGGGTGGTTCATAAAAAGTGACATAATAAATAGCAATAACAATAGCACTTAGACTAACATGCCACTTCGTAATGCCTTACAGCACTCTCTGAGTGGTTTACAGAGGCAGCATATTGTGCCAACAGTCTAAGTCCTCATTTTATCAACCTTGGAAGGATGGAAGGCTAAGTCAACCTTGAGCTGATCAAGATTGAACTCCTGGCAGTAGAGGAGCCCTTAAAAAGCCCTTAAAAAAAGCCCTTAAAGCCCTTAAAACAGCTATACTTGACATAAACTTGTGCTACAGGTTGATCAAGGACTAAAAATGATGGGATTCTTATCACTATTTGTATTCGTATCAAGTCTACAATGTGATACCTATAACTTTTTTTTCATTGTACATTCAACAGCCGTGAGAGCTGACCGAATGCGTGGAGGTCGGAACAAATTTGGACCCATGTACAAGAGGGACAGGGCACTGAAGCAGCAGAAAAAAGCTCTCATCCGAGCAAATGGACTCAAATTAGAAGCCATGACTCAGGTGATTCAAGCAATGCCCACTGATCTCACAATATCTTCTGCAATCCAGAACATCCATTCTGCCTCCAAGGGCCTACCTCTGAACCATACAGCCTTGCCTCCCACAGACTATGACCGAAGTCCTTTTGTAACCTCTCCAATTAGCATGACAATGCCACCACATGGTAGCCTACAAGGTTATCAGAGCTACAGTCACTTTCCAAGCCGTGCTATCAAGTCTGAGTACCCTGATCCTTATACTAGCTCTCCAGAGTCAATAATGGGCTACTCTTACATGGATGGTTACCATCAGACCAACTCACCAGCAAGTATTCCTCATCTGATTTTGGAACTCTTGAAGTGTGAGCCAGATGAGCCGCAAGTCCAAGCTAAAATTATGGCCTACTTGCAACAAGAGCAGGCCAACAGAAGCAAGCATGAAAAGCTCAACACTTTTGGGCTTATGTGCAAAATGGCTGACCAAACCCTCTTCTCAATTGTTGAATGGGCTAGGAGTAGCATATTCTTCAGAGAACTTAAGGTATGTCATGCAATTCTTTCATGGGATGTCACTCTGAGAGTGAGGTGGGTGGTACCTTCATTGGACAAATAAATGAACAAACAAAACAAGAGTTTTGGTATGAGAAAATGTGGTTAGCATTTGATTAATACTACTTATATTTGTGTATTGTTCTTTGAGGAAAAAACTGTTAAGAGAGACATTTCAAAATATTATGACTATTTTGATCTCACTAATTATCTGTGGAAAAGCTGAATTGAATGTTTAAGTTAAGATTTTTTTCTAAAGCTAAGAAATCTTGGGGGGGGGGGATTCTGAGATCTTGTTGGCTAACTTAGTTATGATTATAGGCTACTGTTGAAAAACAGCATTAGTAGATATAGACCAGAACAGTTACAGTAGTGAATTCAAAAAGCCATCCCTTTGTTGCCCTATTGCCCATTGGCTTGTTTCTTGGAAGATAGAAAAAGAGAGTTATTGATAGAGAAACAGACAAAAAAGACCCTTCTAAAATATTTTGGAAGCAACATTGGGAGAAAAATATGTATAGGTCCTAGTGTACGACTCCGGAAAGAAAGAATTAAAAGTATGAACTAGAATGGAAAACTTATGGTCTCCAGATGTTACTAGAGCTTCACTGGCCAACCCGATTTGGGCTTCCAGAAGTTGGAGTCCAGAATATTCGGAGACTTTCCAGGTTCCCACTCCTATAATCAATCCTTTAAGCTATTGTCAATGAGTCATAAAACCAGGGGAAAAATGGGTTTTCCATGAACATTCAGCTACCCTGAAAAATAGACTACATGCATATGTTACATAAAGTAACAAATGTCTAACACTAAGCCTAGTTCTGTGATCAGATGTAT
This sequence comes from Laticauda colubrina, assembly GCA_015471245.1. Classification (NCBI taxonomy): domain Eukaryota; kingdom Metazoa; phylum Chordata; class Lepidosauria; order Squamata; family Elapidae; genus Laticauda; species Laticauda colubrina. The sequence continues at coordinate 2,250,879 of BLBF01000020.1, forward strand.
TATGAAATAAGAGTTATTCTTCTCCTCACAGTAAGATTCACTGAGCAGGACACTCTAGAAAACAAAAACAATTGTTAGGAGAATAGTAATAGTTCTATTACTGAAAATAATATTGTACTTTGAGGGATCTAGATGTGCAATATTATATATCTGTTTGATATATAGACACATCTTCTTAGCTTGTAGCAACTCCAGAGTCTTTTAAGAAATGGTGCAAAAACAGGTCTCTGGACTGATTGCTGAAGCCCAACAAAAATCCATATTCTGGAGTAACAGTCTGATGAATGGTGAGTAAACTGAAGAGAAGAATCAGAACAAAATCATTACTGAGTTTTTCTGACCAGTGGAAGAAAGAATGTAGGATGAGAAGATGGGTTGTTTTAAAGAAGATAGCTGTAGGGAAATGGGAAAACAGGATTGCAATCCATTGATGATGGGGCAAAGGACAATGGGATTAGGAGTAGGAAAATGTTTTTATTGGTGGAAAATGGTGCTGTGGAAGCTGCTCACCCATAAGGAACTGAGTTTTCACAGGTCTATCGCAACCTTTCCTAGGGTAAAGTACTAGAACAGGCAGCCTTTTCAAACCCTTCATTTTTTAGTCTTCTGCTCTAAAAGGGTACATATAAGAAAAGACAGAGGCAGACAAACCTTGATCAGTATCTGAGGGAGATGGCAGTTTAGAAAAATGAAAATTAATTAATTAAAATAAAATAAAATAAAATAAAATAAAATAAAATAAAATAAAATAAAAGTGGCTAAATTCAGAGATTTACTTTTGTAGCATCATCTTTAGTATACTGTTGCCTATTGACAAGAGGTTAACTTTCATTTTTTCCTAAAATTTATAACATTCTCTGTCCCAAGAGTTTATGTGTCATATTTTGTTTGCATATTTATTTTATTTACTATATTTATTTTTGCTACCTCAAAAGAGCTTAGCAAGATTTTCTATATATGTATATACTGTATATATAACTTGCAGATGAATAATTCGAATGGAAGCATATGGGAAAATAAAGCAAGATGTTAAAAACCAGGTTAAACTGAAAACTTAAAATAATACATGAAAGCTGTGGAAAATATAAAGACCCAGCATTGCAAAGAGATTTTTCGGAAATAGTATTTTGCAACTGAGATTGCTATTACAGAAGATCCTCTCCATTTACCTGGAGTATAGGATAATTATTGACATGCATATTCCTTTGGCAGAAAAGACACAATATAGAAGCAGATTACAGTTAGAATATCCAACGCACATAATTTACCCATTCAATTTTGATTTAGCTAATTTTTTAAAAACTATTTTTAAGAAAACCTTCCCAAAAGATTTGTAGTCATCTAACCCAGAAATTCCTAATGTATGTTTACCAAAACTACAGGTCCTATCTGTGTCACATCCTTTTGGAATATATCTCTGAAGTTTTGCATAATCAGAAGTCCCTGTATGATAATACATTAACACATTAGGAAGTACAGCTATATTTTTTCCTCTTATTAGCCTTCTATGCACTTGGAAAGTTTGCAGATAATCTTTTAATTTTTATATGAAGGAATGTTAGAATTGATTAAAGTTATAGACACAATTTGTGAAGAAATATTCAAGAGGTAGGATCCAAATATTGATGGAAAATAGCAAGGATGGAGTATTCAATTTTTTCTATATGCATTGGATAGAAACCATAATGTCACATGCATTCATTGTGACTTCATCAAACAAATACTGCAGATGATTTAATTTGCATCAGTTGCATCAGGATGTGAATGAAGTACAGTACATTCTTTGCATAATGTACTCAGTGCTGTCATGCATTATGTTAATCCTCTCACTTTGTCTATAAAGAAACACCATAGGTGTCTTCACAGGAACAAGTACTTAAGTGTGCAGTACAAGGTTGAGAGAGGAAACTCTGCCCCATATGTACCAATATGTGACAATTTAACATAAATATGGAAAAGGCAGGTCTTGCATGGTAACATTGCAATACATGTTTCTTCATCGGGCTTAGGAACAAGACCCTGTGAGCATGTCTTTACCTTTAATTTGGAAATGGGCATAGAAGATATCCTGAACCCAAATTTTCCAAGTGGGAACATTTTTTTAGACAATGCTCCCTTGTTCATTTTTTATTCCCAGTCATTAATTAAATTCAAAGCAGCACATACATGATCTAGAGAGAGATCACTGGCCAAATTTGCTTAGTTGCAGCATGATTATGGTACCATGTACTCCCAAACCACATCTTGAGGACATTCCTAAATCTCACACCTTTCTGTGCTATTATTTTCCACTGGTTTCCCCATCTATTTATGTTAACCAACGTAATAAATTTTGTAAGAGGTTTTTCTTGAAACACCATCTTCTTTTATGGAAATGTTAAGTGCCATGGAAAATTTTGAAGCTGCTGTTCCAGATAGACCTTCAGTTTCCTTCCTTAATTTTAGGAAAGCTACTTTTTTTAGATTAATGAGCAGATTTGGAATATTAAGGGCCCAACAATAATTAATTGTCATGGAAAGAATTTTCACAAAATGACTTCTACGATGGATATGGCCAATCAAAAAAAAAAAAAAAACCTTTATGAGGAGATTGTGCATCCCTGCTTTTTAATTAAATCAATCTTTTAAAAATATTAAAATCTGGAGGGTGCTTTGGGGTGTGTGTGTGTAACTATAATGGTGTCCCTGAATACCACACTGTATATCCCACCTTAACTAATGAGGAGATAATGACAGCCATAGTACTGTACAATCAGGCCTGAAGAGGCAGAGAGGGATTTCACAAGTTTTTCCTTTAATTGGTAATGACAATAACAAGATTCAGGCACTTTTCAAATTACAGGTAGTCCTCAACTTACGATCACAATTGAGCCCAAAATTTATGTTTCTAAGTGAGAAATTTGTTAAGAGAGTTTCTCCCCAGTTTGTGACTTTTCTCACCAGATTTGTTAAGTGAACTACTGCAGTCCTTAAATTAGTGACACGGTTCTTAATGAATCTGGTTTCCCCACTGACATTGCTTATCAGAAAATCGCAAAGGGGTGACTCTGGGATGCTACAACCATCATAAATGTGTGTCAGTTGTCAAGTTTCTGAATGTAAATCATGTGACCATAGGATGCTGCAGTGGTCATTAGTGTGAAAAATGGTCCTAAGTTACTTTTTTCAATGCCACTGTAACTTTGAACAGTCACTAAATGAAACTGTTGTAAGTCAACGGCAACCTATACATAGTCATGTTCTCTTTGTATGACCTGTCTGGGCCAATTATGGCCAAATTGTAAAGCAAGGAATCAATCTCTCTCTTCTATATACTATGAACAATGAAATAATAAATTTGGATTTGGTATTAAATAAAATCTGAATTAAATTTTCTAGGATATTTGTTTTGTATACCCTTGGACAGAACTTGACTAGCAAATGATTGAATTCTGGACGATGGTATAAGACAGTGGCATCTTTTGGGAATTTTTTAATTTTTCAGTAGCCCAGGCAGTCACCCATCCAAGTATTGCTCAGGGTCTATCCTGCTTATTTTTAAGTTTAGTCATGGTCAGCTAAATGCTGCCAGAATATCTATTTACACATTTCTACCAATAGCATTTTTAAGACTAACAATACTTAGTCCTTGCTGAGGTGGTAGGGTTTTGCTGTTGTTGTTTTAACATTTTGCCCATATTAAATGGTTGCTGCCAGGGGACCGAAGAAAGTAGTAGCCCAATTCCTTCTGTCTTTTGAATTATTTTTACAAAAGACCAGCTTTGTAAGTTGGTAGAAGTACACATTTTAGGTTTCTTTTAGGTGCAGCTTCAGCCATTATTGTTCCCCAAGGCAACCTGCAAATGGGATTCAGTGATAATAAATACATATTAACCTGTCTGCCAAAATGAGGTAGGTAGGACTTCTCATTCGGTTTAATAGCAGAATGATGATTCCTGTGGTGTATTGACAGTAATCCTAGCCTCAGAGTCACATTTATGATGTTGATTTGATTTATGCATCACACCAAGCTTATTTTTTTCCAGTATAGGGTGAAGTGTGAGTGTAATCATGGGATATAGACTGCAGAACAGTACATTTATGACTCAACCAAGTTTTTAAGGACTTAGAGCAAGATTTACCAACTTTAAGAGAATAATAGATTTGGAAGGGGTTTTGGATGTCTTCTAGTCCCATCCCTTGCTCAAACAGAAGATCTTATGCCATTTCAGACAAATGGTTGTCCAATCTCTTCTTAAAAACCTCCACAATTTCTGAAGGTGAGGCCTCCCATTGGTTAATTGTTCTAACTATCAGGAAATTTCTCTTTTGATCTAGGTTGCTTCTTTCCTTGATTAGTTTCCATCCATTGCTTCTTGTCCTGCCTTCAGGAGCTTTGGAGAATAGATTGACCCCTTCTTTGTGGCAGCCCCACAGATAGTGGAACACTGCTATCATATAACCCCTAGCCCTTCTTTTCATTGAACTAGAAATACCCAATTCCTGCAACCCTTCCTCATATGTTTTATCCTCCAGTCCCGTAATCAACTTTGTTGCTCTTCTCTGCACTCTTTCTAGAAGCTCAACATCTTTTTATGTTATATCAACCAAAACTGGATGCAATATTCCAAGTGTGGTCTTACCAAGGCATTATAAATTTCTACTAACACTACATGTGATCTTGATTCTAAAATTTCCAAGGTTAGGAAACCCTGACTTCGAGTGAATTGCTTAGGACCTTGACTGCTTTGTCGACTTCTTTTTGCCATGCCACCATTTAAGATTGTGTCAGTAAAATAGAAATCAAACAGGATAATGTGGCAAATAACAGCATTTATGAAAATAATCTGGAAGGATTATTTTTTAAAAGTTGGCAAGGTGGACAAAAAGCTTTTAGCAAAGCTCTTTCCTTGTTTCCGCAATTTTTAGTTCTGCTTTCAGCAACTGGCAAGAAACAGAAAGCTCTCTTCCTTGACATGAAAGTGATATCCACTTTTGTTTTTCTCAGTTCACAGGGGACATTCTAACAAAACATGCATAGGCTGTGTCTACCCATGAGTAAAGTTAAAGGCTTTGACCAAATCTGGCTTGCTTGCTCGTTGGAGAATGGGAAGCTCTCTGTGAAAATGAGTTGCTAAATAAAAATCTTTGATCAGAAACATCTTAATGATGATTTTAAAAAAGAGTTGAGGTAACAATAAACAAAGGAAATATGCATGAATAAAGTGTTCTGAAAAGGCAGGCAATGAGTCTTTAAAGGCTATAAATACCACCTAAGCTAGGTCACTATTATTAGCAAAGGTTGAACAAAAGAAGATATCCAGAAATAGATACGGTGGCCTGAGTAAGGGATAGCATGAAATGTCTTGTTTAACCTTACGCAGATATTGTTGCCATAGCATAGGAAATGGTTTTAGCTGGCTCATGAGTTCTGTGGGGTTGAAGGATGTTTCCATGTTGTCTGTTTGCCAAGGAAATTCCTTAACAGGCCTGTTTGCTAAACAGAGGAAATATCAGCCTCTGGGAGTGTCATTGGATGAGATGGCAACATCCATCTTCATTCTGTGGCTGCTGCATTGTTGATTTGCTGGCTTGGAAGAGTCTTCTAAAATTTATAGGGATATTTCATCTTTAGGTTGCACTTTTTGAGTGCCGAAGGTTAGTAGTTTTAAATAGTAGAAGGATTGGTTGCAAAAATCATAATACAATATAGCAAAAAGCTCCTTCCAATTTGGTCTTGTCAGATTCTTGTGTAATTGTCACATGTTGTATCACAATAATACAACATTTGTAGCCACGTTGCTGTTGTCTTCAGATTGCATTATGTGATATGGTAAAGATGGACTGGAATACAGGTAGTTCTTGACTTATGACCATAATTGTTGCTAAGTAAGAAATTGGTTCAGTGAGTTTTTGTCCCATTTTACGATGCTTCTTGCCACATTTGTTAAGTGAATCACTGCAGTTCTTAAATTAATAACATGGTTGTTAAGTGAATCTGGTTTCCCCATGGACCTAGCTTGTCAGAATGTCGCAAAGTATGATCACATGACCCTGGGGCACTGCAACCGTCATAAATCTGAACCTGTTGTCAAGCATCCCCATGTAAATCACATGACCATGGGGATGCTGCAATGGCCATAAGTGTGAAAAATGATCATGAGTCACCTTTTTCAGTGCCACTTTACCTTTGAATGGCCACTAAATGAGCTGCTGAAAGTCGAGGTATACCCTGAGTCTCCATCGCATCTTGAGCTTTTCTTACAATTTTTCCATTGTAAAAATTAGGTGGTATCATAATCAATGTAAAATAAGATTTAGGCCATATTTGTATCCAACTCCATTCAAGGATGGATGGATGGCACAAGGAGCTGTTTTTTTCCATACTTCCACTAGAAGCAATCTTCCAGTAGGCAAACATGCTTAATATAACCCCAGCTCATAGTCTTTGAGAAAGATACAGAACATCCCAGCACGCTGATAAAGCTTTCCTGTGTTCCAATAATAAAACCTGTCTCTTCTGTACCAGCAGTTTCCAGTTCCTTTGTAGCTGGACAATTTGTGAAGACAAAGTCACTCCTCAGTAACCAACCTGCAGTATCAGTGAGGCAGCCGGGAAACAGATGTTCACCAGGCTATACAATTTGTTGTCACTGTCAATATTACATGGCCCTGTTCCCAACGGAAATTGTTTGTGCATGGGAAGGAATGTGAGGGTGGGGGAAGGGCAGGGGGGGGGAATCATATCTCAAAGAGGTTTATATTTCTTTCTGAGGGTGCAGAGCTGTTCTGAGGAAGTAATTGTGACATTGGAGCGGCCTCAGCAAATCATAATGAAGTGCATTGGCAGCTTAGATTTCATTAGCATATAATAAATATACTTTGCCAAGTTTACCTGTGTGTTTGTTCAGAGCTCTGTTCCCAAAATTTTTAGGAAACCAAATAATCCATCTAAATTTCAACATGATATTCAAGTAGATTTTAGTTGGGGAGGTGTGAACATACGGAAAATTTAGCAACAGGGGAAGACTTAGCAAAGCCTACAGAGGCATATCATTTAAAAGCAGAAAGGCTTAAAAAAGATTTTGATTTAAATGTTGATTATGGTAAAAAAATAATCTATCTTGTTCAGTCGCAATGGAATAAAAAGTTTGTATTGAGAAATCAATACAGTTGGTGTACGTTCTTTTAAAGTTCTTTTTTCCCCCCCTCCACATCACATCATTCTATTTAGCTCTGGAGAAAATGCACAAAACATTCTCAAAATTATTCTGGCATAATTTTCCCTATCTATAAGTGTTTTATTTTTAAAAGAGATACCATATAATTTACTATAAATGTTAGGCACAGTTTTATTTCATTTGGAGAACTGAGTTGTAATTCTCATTTTATGTGATTCTGTTTGTACACAGAATATATAAACTTTAATTTAAAAAAAAGATTTAAAATACTCATCATATCATAAAAGATAAATGCCAAGCAATTGCAATCACTTTGATATACAAGTACTCCTCAACTTATCACCAGAATTGAGCCCAACATTGATGTAGGTAAGTGACATCAATGTGTTAAAGTAAGTGTTAAAGTGAGTTTTGCCCCAGTTTATGATTTTTCTTGCCACATTTATTAAGTGAATCATTGCAGTTGTTAAGTTAGTTACACGGTTTGTTCAGTGAATCTGGTTTCTCCATTGATTTTGCTTGTCAGAAGGTTGCAAAAGTTGATCGCATGACACTGAGATACTGCAACTGTCATAAATATGAGTCAGTTGCCAAGCAACTGAATTTTGATCATGTGACCATAGAGATGCTGCAATGGTCAAAAGTGTGAAAAATAGTCATCGGTGCTGATGTAATTTTTCAGTACTGATGTAATTTTGAACAGTCACTAAATAAATTGTTGTAAGTTGAGGACTACCTGTACACAGTAGATATTTTGATCTAACATTCATCTAACATTACAAAGCTCAAATATAGGTAGAAATTATAATGCCATGAAAATAAGAATTTTCTGTATTTTCTTTTATTAAAAGCGCATTTATGTTTATTGGTTTTGTGGAAGCATTCTAAGCCAGATAGATTAATGTATATCATTTAGTAATGTTTGCTACAAGAAATGCTTTTTGTCGGAAGAAAGTGAACTTCAGAGTATATTTATCTGCCACATTATCCTTTTGAAAGATTGTTCAGGTTTCCAGAAATCTTCATTATGATAGACATAATCGCAGAGTGTATTGTTGACAGTAAACGATGGTTTCATTAAATGATTTCCATTAGATGGGCAGTTTCCCTCCTTCACTTTCTATGTAGTAAGAACAGAAAAAATAAACAGATGACTTAGATAATGGAAAGCATAGATTGAAAGGATATCTTTTTGCAGTGTGTGAATGTTGTGTAATGCAGTCATTAATCTGGCTTATTTTAAATCAGGGCTTGCAAATCACACACGGAGGCTTGGAGAATGTCGCCTCTTTTCTCCCCTCATTGACAGACCAATTTTTTTTCTTCTCCTTCTTCACTTTCTCCTTCCCTTCCTCCTCCTTCCTTCTGAACTACATATGTACTGACACAAGGAATGATGAACACAAACTGTCTCCCTTAACTATTGTTTAAAAACTCACTTCAAACCATAGCTTCAGCAAACCTAGAAGTCATGTCTGGACATGGTTGTTAACTTGACTGGAGGAATGGCAAAATAAATTTTTGATGGAAAATGGGAGAGCAAGGCAAATGATTTTCAGTGAATTAATATTAGGTTTGTAATGAAACTTGACTCTTTCCAAACTGGCAAAATCAAAACAAGTTTCCAATAATCCCGAATATGTAATATGTGACAATCATATTCTTCCAGAACTACAACAACCTTGGCTTATTACTATACAGAATCAGATGACCCTCTGCAATTGTCATTCTCAAGAACTTTTGGAATAGTATTTAATTTCCTTTTTTAAAAATGTTTTTATTATTTTATTAAATTTATTATGATTCCTTAAGAGTAACTTAGGTTTTAAGATGGAGCCATCCTTAGCTCCCACTGTGATTGTACTCTTATTTCAAGTGTAGTTGAACGAATAGTATAATGAGAAATAGTATAAAGCATACCAGTTTTGACTGCCAGATCCAGCCCACAGACCTTGAGTTTGACATCCATGCCTAGCCCAATTTATCATAGACAAGTGATTCTGAACCTGTGGTCCACTGACATCTGAGGGGGGGGAGGTAGATGTCACAGGGGGTCCATGTGATATTTGATGACATGTTATGATTTAAGTTTTGGGAGTCTTGGGAGTCCATGGGCTGTGGCCACAAAAGGTATTTAAAGAGGTCCGCGGTGAAGAAAATGTTGAGAGCCATTGTCATAGGCCAATGTTTCACACTTTAAGATGCATTGACTGTAATATAGGTAGTTCTCGACTTACAACAGTTCACTTAATGACTATTTGAAGTTACGATGGCACTGAAAAAAAGTGACTCGTGATCATTTTTCACACTTATGATTGTTGCAGCATCCCCGTGGTCACATGATTTTTGTATTCGGATGCTTGACATCCGGTTCACATTTATGACAGTTGCAGTATCCTGAGCTCATGTGGATCACCTTTTGCCACGTTCTGTCAGGCAAAGTCAATGGGGATGCCAGTTTCATTTAACAATAGTGTTACTAATTTAACAACTGCAGTGATTCAGCGACCAGAGTATGAATGATTATGATATTGGGAAATGGAAAATTCAACTAGGTGTATGAATCTCCCTCAGACAACCTCTTGATTAAGCCTGTTATTTTGAGGCAGGCAGATGACTCCATTAGGAGAATAAATGTGGTGGCCCAAAATGGCAGTAGGACCAGTTTACCTTTTTTTGAAGTTAAATGCATTGAGCTAAATTGTCATTTAAAGTGTCTACCACTACAGCAATGAGGCAAATCCTCTGTCATTTAAGATTCTATGAATTATATCAAGGGCTTTCACTGTTTTAAAACTGTTTTTCTGGATGAGCCCCTGCGTCAAGGGGGTTGAAAGGAGGGGGTTGGTCTCTTCTGTTTAACTGAATGAATAACAGAATAACTGTTTCAGTGTTTCAACACTGAAAGCACTTTCACTGACAGAATTAGGTATGTCAGAAAGTGTTACTTTTTGTTGTCTGCCAGATCATTTACACCTAACTTGAGTTTTTGTCTTTTTTTTTAAGTATAGACCTGTAGAATTTAGAGTAGCATGATCTGTAAAATAAAATTGTAAAATGACCTATAATTACAGTAACAGGTAAGTTTGCCTTATTAGACAAGATGTAGCCTTTTATCACATTAATATTTATCTTTTTTAAAAATCTACAATTTAGAAAGGCCTAAAGGAACATTCGAATAATTGGCATATTCCTGATATAATTTCTTCTAACTTCTGGAACTTCTGTTTGTTCCCTTAGAGAAAACATGTAAGTATAGCTTAGTACACATTTCCTAACATTTTATTTTGTGAAAGAGCAAATTAAAATGGAGAATCAAACAATTTTGGCAATGCCACAGACCCATTTTCCAACTGGCGATGCACCATTTAAAAGAAAAAATGGGCATTTTATTTCTCTGATATCTAATCTACTTGGATTTTCACTATTTAAAGAACTTGAATGTCTGAGAAGGAACTGCAATAACATTTACATTTAGAATGTAAATTTTATCATTACCATATCTGCTATAATAATGGCATATAATAATTTATGAAAAAGAAAAAAATAAATGTCCATACCAGACAAGCCATTAAAGTCACAGCAGGGGTGAAGGAAGGTTGTATAAGAACTTTCCTTTCAACTGCATCCAGCAGAGAAATCTTTGATGTACAAAACAGCTGGGAAATTTTATATATTGTACAACTTGAATTGTTGAATTGAAAATAGAAATTAATTTTGATTAAGCCTTGTTCTCTTCTAGATAACCATTTCCTGAAATTTAGGGCCATAACTGCTAGGCATACATGTATAAAAGAGGATTTTGTTGCAGGTTAAGTCTTTCAGGGGCATGAATATAATTCCTCTTGTCTGTAAATCCATTTGTAAAATATTCCTTGAAATGCCTTTAACTTAATCTTAAGAATGCATGTGGGTATTTATGTGTGTGTGTGTGTGTACACAGACACACTTACACACAAACACTGAGAGATTTATAGGTTGAGAACATTTTGTAAATAAGATCATATTGATTCATAATTCAAAATATTTCATAATTATGGTTATCTTGTCATTTGCCAAGATACAAACACATATACACAGAGAGAATCTGTATGCCTATTTTGCAGCTCTGTATATATAACTTTAAAATTACGTATTGACATAGCACTGATGATGTTATCTAGTTGGGCAATTAAATGTCTGCAAGAAACCAACCAAGGTCAGAGGTTACCTTGAACCCCATAATTTTATATTTACTTATATACTTAAATTTCCATAGAAAAATGCTAATGGCAAACTATGCATTGTTAATTTATTAATCAACTCTTTCCTTCTTCATCAGACTAGCTGCATCATACTTGTAACAAAAGATTCACTATTCTGTAATTGTAATTATAATTTTAAAATTAAAAGTAATAGTCACCTATTTTTCTTTTCCTAAATATATTAATAAAGTATGTTGCTAATCAGAAACCAAATAATTTTAGGATGAATTTTCTAAGTGGCTCCTGTACTGCCTACCACACTATAGTCTTAGACTTACATTTCACAAAACAGAAAAAGGAAAGAAATCTGGTTCATGGCACATTTTGAACATTTGTGTGTATGTATGAATATATCTGTACGTGTGTTGTTGTTATCAGCTTGAATCAATCCACTGCAAAATGAAGGCAACTACACTGAAAATGATGGATTATCTAACATACTAGTCCAGAGAGGGTTGTTATTTCTATCTCCCAGTTCAGGGCTAACAGAGTGACCACTCTAAAATCATCCAGCTAGCTTCTGTGACTAAAGAAGGAGTAGAATAGGGGTTTCTCTAGTCCTAATCCAGCACCTTAGCATTACACGACAGTACCCTATTTGTCATGAGGGGTGTGTGTGCAAGTATTTTTCTTACTATATGAGTAAGAAAAATATGAGAGCTATCCCTTTTCTCTGCCTCTTGGAGCAGCTATGGCAGCACTATTTTTTCAAACCATCATCAGGCTTAGTTTTTGTGTGGTTACACATCCTGATCTCTAGAAATACAAATCTCCAAATAGCAATAGCACTTAGACTTATATTATATGCCGCTTCACAGTGCTTTCTCTCAGTGGTTTACAGCGTCAGCATATCTGGGTCCTCATTTTACCCATCCCGGAAGGATAGAAGGCTGAGTCAACCTTGGGCCTGGTGAGACTCAAACCAAATTGCAGGCAGAAGTAGCCTACAGTACTACATGCTAACCATTGCACCACCACGGCTCATAATGAGAAACATCTTGAGAAACAGAGCTGCACCTAGCACATATTCATAAAACTGTACAGGTGGTCCTAGATTTATGACTGGTTGCTTAGCAACATTCAAAGTTATGACAGACCTTACAAATTGGTTCCAATAGTTGTTTCCCAGTATGGTCTCTTGAATTGGCCCACAGTTACAGCCATTTACAATGTCCGGTGATTATGTGGCCACGTTTTAAGATGTTTTTACCTGAAACCAGCATTTACTTCCAATTTTTAGCAAAATTGGCCCAATGACCCCAAGGTTCGCTTAACGACTACTGCAAAAAATGGATAGATCATATGAGTGTCCTGTTTTATGACCATCACAACTCACTACTCTGATGGGCAGGCTCCATTATGGTCGTAAGTCAAGGACTACCTTTATATGCATAGACTCATAATGCCAACATGCTCCTTCCTTCTTACTCTTATATTCTGTATAGTAAAAACTGCTGGCTGTATTTCAGATGCCTCTGGGTTAGAACTATAGGCAGGTCCATTTTATTGAGATTTAATATTGTAGGAAACCCAAATGACCCAGGATGCTCCAGAGGGGCTATTAGCAACAGCAGTAGGCTGTCACTGTATAAACACACACACACACACACAGAGAGAGAGAGAGAGAGAGAGAGAGAGAGAGAGAGAGAGAGAGAGA
>BLBF01000020.1:2263949-2284731 GCA_015471245.1 Laticauda colubrina
GAGAGAGAGAGAGAGAGAGAGAGAGAGAGAGAGAGAGAGAGAGAGAGCGCTCTATAACACTCTATTTTTATAGATATATGTATGTTCCTCAGGTGATGATCTTTGTTGTAAGAATACGAAGATGTTAAGAAGTAGTGTAAATAAGATTTCTATTTGTAAATTGTTGCAGGGTTATGAGATTGCATTGTGGAGGGAGGGAGGGGGAGACTCATCCTGAATATTTGGACAAGTCATTTTCTCCCTCTCAAATAGAAAAATATCTGCGGTTAAGGGCACTTTTGCTTCCCTTATCAAGGGAGGGAGCGGGGGAGGGGAAGGGAAGTTTTCAGAAAAGGGGACAATTCATATATTGTTTAATATCATTTTGCAAACCACCACCACCCCCTCCCGAAGTTAGCTACAGCGCTCCGTCCGTGTCTCCTTTTTTGATCTCTGGCCATATTTTTCGCTGTTATGTCATTGAGGTCACCTGGCTCATGTGTGACAAACTGCCGGCATAAGTCACAGTGCCAGTGGCAGAGATTTGTAACCATGTCCCTGGTCCATTGCCTTTGAATTATTTCGCAGGCCTTTTGCTTTACATTTGCACTCTGTCGGAAGATGAACAAGGGAAGGGAGTAAAATCAAGGGCAGGGTCTCCTCCTGAAGGACAAGGGGAAACAGGTGGAAGGTTAATGGCCGCAGAGCGTATCCACAAGCCTCTCAGGCTTGATATATGGGCCACGGGCCTAAAACAGGCATTGGCTTTCAAAGATATATTATTTCATTTGAGGAGAGACATTCTGGAGATCCTGCATTTGTCTGCTGATAGATGATACTCTGTCCACAATTGGTTATGGCGTGTGAGTTTTCCTTGGGCTGGCTCCCGTACATAAAAATTTTCGCTGAGCTCTTCAACCTCTCACATGCCTTAAGGATGTGGACGTGTGCAGGTTGGCAGGCTGTAGGGCTGGATTTTTGTTGATGCTATTTTAGTCATTCCTTTTGAAACACCAAGGCAAGTTTGCGTGAGGGGGAGAGGGGGGGAGAAATGAAAGGCCCTTCTGTTCATTCATACATAACTTGATAAGGGGTAGCCTTGCAAAAGGAAAACAGAAACAATGTTAGGAATCAATTGTGCCTACGTCTCCCTGTGCTGGGAAGAAGGAATCTTTAACGAAAAGGCTTTATAAGAGGAGCCATTGCATGCATCAAAATGCTTGGAAGAAGCATTTTAGACTTCTAAGAATAAACCAATCTTCTGTGTTTTTGACAATTACTGTGGCTTCTGTGTAAGATCTTATTTCCTTGTTTTTCAGTATGACTGAACAAATGATCCTGATCTAGAAATTAGTTAATAGGAAGTATCATTCCTTTTATTTATTTTTTTCTCCTTTAAAAGCTTATTAAAATGTGCATGTTTGGAAACAAATCTCACTGATTCTAATACATCTTAACACTCTGATATGCACTGTCTGTTCCTTTGTCCCCTTTGTAATATTAAGCAATAACTCCCTGCATAACCTCATTACTAGGAAAAAAAACGTTATTATTTTGTAAATGTTTACATTTCTGGATTTTTTAAAAAGTCCTGTATTATGAAACAATAGTTCTGGTAACAAAAGTACAAGAGAGAAATATAAATACTGTAATGGGGCAATTATCTGCATTTTGTTTCATCAGTTTCTATAATTCCTTCAATTCCAGCATGACTATTTTTAAGAAATAGTTTTAAAACAAAAGCATGTATAATTGGAATTGCGATAATAAGTTATTAAGGTCATAAGTTGTGGCATCACATGACTGGACCCAATGTTTCAATGTTTTTGTAGTGGTAGTTAAGCAAACACCATGGTCATTAAGTGAATCCATTTTCTCCAATGGGTCTTTTTTAGCTAGAAATGTGGAAGTAAATGCTGGAAACCAGCAAACACATCACAAACCCAGTCACATGGCCATGGGATGTTGCAAATGGCCATAAATGTGAGTCAGTTCAAAAGCACCCAAATGTGGACATGTGACTGGAAGGGTGTAGGTTTTTTAGCTTAGAAAACAGGTCATAAGTAGCTCTGGGGAGGTGCATTCTACTTTCCATCAGTCATTAAGTGACCAGGCATAAGTCAAGGAGTATCTCTGGTTAACATTTAAGCAGAGCCCAATGAATTTAACTACCTATCAATTTACAACACAGAATCCAAGCTTAGTGATATATAAGGAAGTTATCCTGATACTTTCAGTGAATTTACTCTAATACAGTAAATTTCCTCTAATTCCTAAATTATCTCCTTCAGGATTCAAAACCAGCCAGAAACTCGTGCAGTAGCAAAATTTTGTGATATTTCCTAATGAGAAAAAACACCTACAGAACTAAGGATCCTTTTTCCTATTAATGTTTTGCTAAGTTATTTTCCAATAATTTTTTGATAAAATTTATTCAGGTTGCATACTTTCCTTGTATTGATTTTGTTAGTGTTGGATGGGTGGACAGAGTGTTGTTTGATTTATTTTGTAGTTGCTTGTCTGTGGCTGCATCAGCTTCTCCTTTTTGATCCTGGTTGTGTTTCTTGCTTTTTTATCACTCGTTTCATCATTTGAGGTTGCTGGTCATTGACCAAATAAATAAATTTCAAACTCATGTCATGCATTGAGAATTAGAGACCAATTAGTCTGAAGAGTACATACTAGGAGAATATACCCAGATTGAATCCAACCTCTGGGCAGTTCACAGCCTGAAACCTTGAGTATCAAGATTGGTTTGAAATTGTGGACTGGGTGGGTAACTGAGTTTAAATAGCTCTTTGCAGTTTTCATCTTCTATAATCAAAAGACACTTGACAGTGAATAACTTATATAAAGGAAATGTGAGCTCTTCTTGAAGCACAGACATTTCCCTAGCAATATTTTGGTTCTCAAAGGCCACACCATTGATTCCATGATACTGCACGGACTTCTCTTTGGAGATCAATGTTCCATCAATTTTAGAAATGAAAAAAATCCCAAAAAGCAGAAAGGGGATAGACAAAACGTTTGCCTCTGCAAGTTTCAAAAATTGTTGTGTTACCATGATGTACAGGAAGCCAACTTTTTTAGAATCCTTGTACAGGGAAACATCCAGCACAATCCCTGGGGCAGATCAGATTAGTAAGATGCTATACAAAGGATTACCAGGCACAGCTCTTTTGCAGCAATATTTCATGCAAGTTTAAAAGGAGTGGGCTTGCATGACACCATATGAAGAACAGTTGCAGGAGCTCAGTATGTCTAGTCTAATGCAAAAAAGAAGGACTAGGGGAGACATGATAGCAGTGTTCCAGTATCTCAGGGGCTGCCACAAAGAAGAGGAAGCCAAGCTATTCTCCAAAACACCTGAGGGTAGGACAAGAAGCAATGGGTAGAAACTAATCAAGGAGAGAAGCAACTTAGAAGTAAGGAGAAATTTCCTAACAATTAGAACAATTAATCAGTGGAACAACTTGCCTCCAGAAATTATGAATGCTCCAACACTGGAAGTTTTTTAAAAAGATGTTGAATAACCATTTGTCTGAAGTGATGTAGGGTTTCCTGCCTGGGCAGAGGGTTGGACTAGAAGACCTCCAAGGTCCCTTCCAACTCTGTTATTCTATTCTATTCTAACCCTTCATCTACCATCTCATCAAAAGCTTGAAAGAACCTCCCTGCTTCACAGAAGTTGATGCCTGGATCTTAATGATTGCATCAGACTTCCTTTAGGAAACTAGATACATAGTTTATCCTATATCAAGATTATTGAACCAAGATGGATACAATAGAGGATCCCTTGATAGAATTTAGAATTCCACTTTGTACTGTGAGAAGCTTTGTGTACCGTATTGGTATAGCTTGCATCTCTATGCTGGTTATATCTGCCATCTGTCAGGCTGCAAGCTAGTGAATTCCTAACAGGACCTATATCAAGGGTGTCAAAATACTGATTCGGCCTATGAGGTGCTTTGATTCAGCCTGGGGGGGGGCCGCCCTGGAAACAATGAAGGACCGGCCTGCATCATCTGCCAGTGTAAAGGAGCTTGGGTGGGCTGCCTGTGGTCCTTCCAGGCTCTGCTTTAGGCCACAATGGGCTCCTGCAGCTTCTGCCAGCAAAAATGGAGCTCCCAGAGGACTGCAGGAGGCAGTTGCAGCCAGAAATGGAGCCTAGGGGACCATATGTGCCCCCCCCCAGCTGCATTTTCACTGGCAAAGGGCTGCAGGAAGCCCTAGAAGCTGAAAACAGAGCTTGGGAGCCCATTTTCACTGGCAGAGCGCTTGGGCCACCACAGGAGAATTGTTGTTTATGCTACAAGAAATATGCCACTGAGCAAACTTCTTAAGTTTGAGCAAACTTTCCAATTGAAACAATTGGAAATTGTTGCTTCAGAAATGTTTTATTATTTTATTTCATTTGTTAATTTGCCCAATAACAGGAGTTCCCTGAATGACTTGCAAGCTAATTAAAAAAATTAAAAACAGAAACATGCTAAAAACATAAAACATTTTAATAAGCGAAGATCACATACTGTATAAATGCACAATAAGTACTGCTGACAGTATATAAAGTAAATTATCCCAATTGTGACAAGAGCCGTTGAATCGAAACTCCATGATTGCAACTTAGGAAAACAAGGCAAAGGTGGGGCAATGCCACAAGAAAATCTTGTGAGGATAAATTTTGGTGCATTGTTTTTCTTTCTATCAACTTCATTCGTATATTTCCCAAAACGTAAATTGAAAATACAGAACTTGAAATTCCTGTTCAATGCAGCCTGTAAAGACCTTCCAAAGGTATCACGAACTCTTATTTCTAATGGGACAGTGAGAAATGATTAAGCAAAGAACCTCATACTAAATATACTTAATTAATGTAAATTAAATTTCATTTAATTTAAATAAATAATTAGACTTGGTTTTTTTTCTTGATCCCTGTAACTTTTTGAGTATATCCCCATCAAAGCCCCAAATGCAGTCGGTAATCCAAACAGGTTGTGTACTTTTGAACTAAAAAAAAAAATACTGAATAATTCATACGGCTTGAAGCTGCTCTATAATGAATATAACCAGATATCTTCTAAAAGTATCAGTTCACTAACATGCTTCTGTTCAGAATTAAGAGAATGAAAGGTTTGGCATTGTCAGTTTAGCACTACAGCGTCTAATCAATAGTACAGCAACTTCTCGTAGAGCGATGCCTTTTCTGTTTTCTGGATATTTTCTGTCTGCTCAGTTCTACATTGATTGTTAAGAGATATTAAAGTCTGATAAGATAAGATATACTGCAATGTACAATTTTACCTAACCTCATTTCAGGGTACACTCCTCTTTCTGCCATAAGCATTGGGAAAACACACCACAGTTTCAGGAGGGGCAGGATGATCTCTTACTATTCCCTCTCCCACTCCCTCTTTTAGATAATATACAGTTGTAAAAACAAATGTTTCTCCATTCCTGTGGAATTCTGCTGCATTTAGGTTAGGCAAGCAAGCCAAAGACTAGAGAGAATTTTTAGAACAGACAGGGGCACAGAAGGAGATCCGAGGGCTTGTTAACAGGAAGGTACACCATCCGACTCTGCAGAGAAACCCAAAGAGAGAGCATTAGAGATCAGGAAAATTTGCTTTTCTACTTGTTGCTTTGATAATGGATAAAAGGCTGTCATGAAATATAAGTTACCAGCTGGGAATGGACAGTATAATCTCAGCAGAAAAGCTGGTTGCTCAGTACTATAAAAAACAACTTTCATATCAACCTTATCTATTGTGGAGAATACAAAGGAGTTGTTTATATCACAGACATCCTCCCTAATTGGAGAAGGGGACGGGAGGAAACCATCTTCCGTTCCTGTAGAGGAAGCCTTACAGGTTTTCTTTCAATTAATTTTTCATTGACCCTCCTTTGCTCTTTGACCAAGCACTCCACTGAACGAAAATTCCCATAATTCTACAGCATCAGGTGAAACCTAGAGTCATCTTTGATGGATTTCAGGAGGTTGATCAGAACAGAATGATAAAGGGCCAGAATGCTTAAGGAATTATAACTACAACTTAGACTCCTGGGCATTTGTTTGTTTGAGTATACATTTTGGCAAACGGTTCTCATTCCACAATAACATCAGGTTGACTCCCCCACCCCACCCAAAAAAAATAACCCCATAAAAATACTATACTGTACAACAGAGCAAACAACAATAAAACAATAATAAGGGACTGCTGATAAAACATTAATCATAAGCCAGGTCAAGAGATGGGACTTCTATTGAAAATCTCAGTTGAGAACACAACAGAGTGCCTGCTGTTTGAAATATAACGACACATTAGTGGGTTTAAGGAAAGTATGTCTAGATGTGTAATCCTCCCTACTTGAAAAGGTCCTCTCTAGGATTTCTCTAATTTCCAAACATGGAAGTTATTAGAAAAGGGCAGCAAAGGAAGATCTTAATTGGCAGACTGGTTCATGTCAGAGAAGGAATAATAACAACAATAACAACAGCCATGTAGCCTATTTTGTAACAGTAGATCTCTTTATTGCTAAGACAGCAATAATATCCACTGCCCCATTTAATGAGCTAATCACTGCACACTGCATCAGATGAAGCTTCTGAGCATTTTTCACAGTCTATGTATAATACATTACAACAATCTAGCAAAGGCTTATTAATATGTTCACAGGCCCCCTCCTCTTTTGTTTATTGATTTAAGTGATGTATATGGCTGTCCATCATTCAGCAGTGATTCTTCAAATAGTGAAGCCGTTTGTGAACAAGTAACATTGGTGAAAGGCCATTAAAGTTAACGGCACGTCCAGTAGCTCTGATGAATCTTAAAGGTTTCTCTAGCTTCTTTAAACTGAAGGGCAGTACTGAAATACCACGTTATCAGTCTGGCAACATACAAGCATCTCTCCCGATGCCTAGAATGAGCTTCAGTTTATTCATCTTCCTGCATTTCTTGCTGAATTCAAGAAATAATTCAAGACATTTACAGAGGCAATGTAAAACAGAGATATTTCCTTCCACTGAAACTTCCATTGGGTAAAAATTCCATTCATGGAATTTTTGAAGGGTTTCCCCATAATTTCTTTTATTCTCCCCCCCTCCCTTGAAAAAGTGGAAAAAGAGAGAAGCTGGAAAAGTTGCATAAAATTTTGATTGATAGCACTGAGTTCCCTTCATGTTTTTACATCCAGCTGAAATCTATCAACAACCAGACAAATGTAAAAAATACTTCTGTTTTGCAGATAAGGCCTAGGAAACGGTTTCTCAAATTTGAGGAATGGCACGAGAGTTAATATGCAAGGCCAGACCAAATTTATTCTAGTGGTTCATTATCCAACTCTATGATTGGCCCAATGACATGTTTTATTCCCATTCTGGGCTGCAAAGAATTGCTTTGTTTGGCCCGCTTTAATTTACAGACATGTCAAAGATAAAAATTTTGTTAGAATTTAGAGCCCATATTTAGTTACTGCTTGAGTTTAGTTTGCTGCACTAAACCTGTGAAAATAAGAAATATTGCTCTCCCCGTGCTATTACATATATGTGCCATTTTCATATGTCTATGGTAACGCCTTACGACTGCAGAAACCTGCAGTAAATGTAATTTGAATACTCTTCCATACTAAAATGAACTGAACATCAGAAAAAAGAGTTTAAGACTTTTTTTTTTTTTTTGTGAGTGTGAGATACTAGCTTTTCATGTATTAAGAATTTCCCCCCAGTGATGGAGTAGACTGCCCTGTCATCTTGATATGATGATACAGAAAATGCAGGTTTCTCATCTACTCTTTGTAAGAACCAGGCTGGAGTAAACATTCTATGAAGTTATGATTGATTGTGATTCTCTTTTGAATTTAACTGTATATTGGAAGAGATTTGCTACCATACCAAAGTCTACTGAAATGTCAATGTCCCTACAACACAACTGATTTGTAAAATATGAATCAGCTTTCATTGTGAGGTTTTACATAAATTGGTATTTCTAATCAATCTCATAGAATTGATATGCCCATAAAATGAGTTTGGGCGGATTAGAAATAAAAATCTGATGAATTGTTAAATCAGTTCATACCTTACTTGAACATTCAAATCCCCGTAATGTGAATTTTTAAAATAGTAATGACCTCTGTGATTATTAAATTAGATTCGCTTCTATAGTGTAACATGAACATCCTTGGGATAAAGTAATTCTGGTTGCACTTTGTAGTATACTGGCCTAAATGAATCAAAACTGAACCGTAACTTGTTACCAATTTTCAGTTGTTTCGTGCACTAGGCTAGTTACCTAAGACATACCTTTCCAATTTTAGTGAAAGTGTTATGTGAAACCTTCAATATTCACCTCACCTGTCAACTGCCATTTACCAAGGAGAGCTGAGGGTTAGAAGAGCAATAGTAGCACATTTTCTAGAAGGTGTGTGCCTATCTTTCTTGAAAATAAAGTATGTAAACATCGTAAAATTATTAAAATCCTAACAATTGCTCATCAATATTGCCATTTACCAAATTAGAATCATGAAGAATATACAACATTTTTAACAATGAAACTCTGTATGTTCTGTTCATATAATAACAATGTGCTTTATGGTTAGAAACAAGTTGATAAAGATACACTCCAGATTCTGTTTGGGAAAATTCCCAGAGAAACTGAATGAATTTTAATCTTGAAATGGCTACAAAACTAGCTGGCTGGAAATGGAAATGCTTTGTGAAAACTGGGCCACTAGAAACTTGTATTCTTCATTTTAATGACATATTTAGAGCCTTGCTTAGCTTTATATTCTTAGGTGTAATTACCCATATTAAAAAGAAAGAGAGCCACTCATTAGTGTTCTG
Source organism: Laticauda colubrina (assembly GCA_015471245.1). Classification (NCBI taxonomy): domain Eukaryota; kingdom Metazoa; phylum Chordata; class Lepidosauria; order Squamata; family Elapidae; genus Laticauda; species Laticauda colubrina. The sequence continues at coordinate 2,272,765 of BLBF01000020.1, forward strand.
TTCCACTGACTTAATTATATCCTTAATTAAATCTTGACAAACAGGGGGTCATGGTTGTGTCAGTGGAATTTGTCACTGTACATCAGCAGGTGGCTAGTCAAGTCTATTTCTGATGTTCTTTTAAAAGCTTTTCGTACAGATTGCAGGATAAATGACAAACAAATGCAGATAGCTCTTTCTTCAAAATTTCTCTTTTCTGGTAAGTACAAATGAAGCCCCAGATTTGATTGGAAGTATTACTCAAGTAGTTAACGTACATTGTGTGCATAGATCTCATCTCCTGTCCTTCCTTTGAACAGATTATCAGCCTCCTCTATGCTTGATGAAATCAGAATTGACTGCAGGTACACATGCGAGAGTTAATCTCGATTGGATTGCAATAGTGTTTACTTGGGGCCACATTTTAAAAGTCTTTGGGAAATGCAATTAGTTCAGATGGAGGTGAATGCATGATTGGCTGCTTTCATCAAGAAGCACATTGCAAGCTCTTCACCTCTCTTAGATGCATAACTTATCACAACATACCTACAAAAGGGGCAGAGTATATGGCAGGACACTACTTTCATATTCATTATTCACACACAAACACATGCTCTGGGTCCAAACACAGCTCTGGCAGTTGCAAGAATGTCAGTGATAGTCCCTCTCAGAACCATAATAAGTCATTCCTGTAAGGGCTGCACTGGTTACTAGTTTGTTTATGGTACAATTCACATTGTGGATCATTATTTTTATAGCTCTAAAACAATTTCGGTCTTCGGTTCATCAAGAACTGCCTCCTGTCATAATGGGTGACATTGCTTCCTAAATTTTGATGGAGACATCTTTAATTTTGTCTTAACTGCAGTAAAATGATTGCAAAAAAAAAAAAAAAGCAAAAATGCAAAAAAAATCAAAATGGTGTTTGATTTGAGGCAGAGAAAGATTGTCAAACAGCCCAACTGGAATCTGATAAACTGTTGTTCAAGAAGGCAATCTTTTCCCAAGTAATTGAAGTGCTATCTCCTTTACTCTGTTTCTTTAGAAACTTCTGTTCTAGTTTTGAATGTAAGTTTTTAGCTCATTTCTGGAATTATTTTTCTGAATTTTTAATTGTTACAAATCTGCATCACTTTTAAGTACTTTAAGCCCCTCCACCCCAAGTAAAGTATATGCTCTAGAACAGCAAGCTATTTACATGCTTCCCACTGTACTATTCCTCTCACAGAAAGCAGTGTTATGCTGAACTCAGAAAATAAGCAAGAAACAGCAGGAAAAAAATTGATGTCCATTTTTATTTATTTTTTTAAGCAAAATAAATTTAGTTTACTGCAAGGATGGGATTCCACCGGTATGACAACCAGTTCGGTGATTGTGCGCTTTGTTCCGCCCGCGCACTCCGCATTTCAAAAAGGTTGTGTACTTATCTTTTCCTGCAGTCCCTGTGACTAAAACAACTGAGGCGCGGCCATCCGCTCTGCTGCGCAAATCAGCTGTGCTCTGATAAAAGGCAATAAAGCACAGGAAAGAGGAGGGGCAGGCGGGCAGGCCCATATGCTTGTCACAGCGAACTGGTTCTCTGCCAGCTGATCTTTGGAGCAAGGGGTTCATCCAAACCGGTAGAATCCCTGGTTTACTAGATGGGCATTATAGATGAATACATCTGCTGCCTATCCTGGCTTCGGTCAATCAAGGTTTATAGGATCCAATCTGGGTCAGTCACTAGGACCAGAGGTTTAATCTTCCAAGCTTTTGGACTTGTGCTGGAGCCCAACCTCAGGGAACTTCTGTCTAGCAGAGTATGCCAGTATCCACATCTATGTCTCTAGAGCAAGGATGACAAACTCACAGCCTGTGGTCTGGATTGTCATGCACTGGCCATGCCCACCCCCAGTTTAGCGAAGGAAAAAGTCATGATATGTCACGTAATTACGATGTGATACCGCAAGTTTGCCACCCATCCTCTGGAGTGTCTCTAAGACAGTGACACTCTCTACTAGAGAGAGGTTCCCTGAGAATGGGCTGTAGCATGAGTCCAAAAGCTTGGAAGACTAAACCTTTAGTCCCAGTAACTGACCCAGATTGGATCCTGCAACATTATCCTGAGACATGTATATTCATCTTTATTTATAATCAAAATTTACATACAACACCTTTTGTAACATAGAGAAGATACATGCTAGTTACCAGACTTAGTTCTATCAACGCCACGTATATATATATCCTGTTCATAGTAAAATAACACTGGTTATTTTGAGCACATTTTAGCTATTATGCCACTGTTTTTATCCAAGCAGGCTGACCCTATTCTATGCAAGCTAGGTTCTCTAATCTAGATAAAATTTTGCATCACATAGAATGAGATTATATGGTATGCCATACACACCGTGGATGCAAAATGGATGGATAGATATTTTAATTTTAAAAAATTATTAAGAACAGAACTTTTACTCAAAAAGGGTGGAAGAATGTAGGAGGGGATGAAGGATGGTAGTGGCATGTATTTAGCTTTCTTCAGAGATGATGATGATGATGATTACTATTATTACCTTGTGGAAATTTTGGTGAGGAAGGTAAACTTGACCTTTACTGATAACTATGGAAGTTGCCAGTAGAAAAGTGATAAGTAAACTTTGGTAAGTCATGGCATTTAAAATTTGGGAATGGGACACAGGCCACAATAAGTTGGTGCAGTTATACATGATGCTTGTCAACAGGATCAAGATGGGGTGGAGGAGAAATGAGAGGGTTAAGTCTACTTGGAGTATAATCTGCATTTTTTGTGGCTTTTCTGATTCAAAATGACTTAACTGTATGCCATCAGTTTTTGGCAATCATTGTGGGAGAGGCCTCCAGAGTCTTTTAAAATGCACACATGGACCAGGAGGCTAGAGATTTCTCATAGCTACTTTAAGGTATGAATCTGCACCTTCGCAGCCCACAAGAAACACAGAACTCACAAATCAATTCTTAATATCACCCTAAACATTTATAAAGCCCATTTCAAAATACTAGCACTTACTTATAACAAATCTACATGTCTTTTGGTGGGGAAAACTAATAACCATTTCATCTCACACTGCCAATGTGTTAAGGATACTAGAAGAAGCCCATCTTCATATTTGTACTTCAAGAGTTCTTCCTGAGGAATGGCATGCTTCATCCTCTCACCTTATAATTTTCAGCACCAAGTTCACTCTTTCTTATTTGCCCAGGCATATTAAATGCAGACATTTCCAGTGGAATGAATTATTTATTATTCCTTTCAGTTTTACTGCATTGTTATGCATTACTGTAGGTACTGCTGTATAATTGTAGTAGAGATGCTTGTTATTGTTATACAGTATATAAAATTATATATTGTAATTATTTTGTTTATACTAAAGTTATAAAGTGTGTGTGTGTGTGTGTGTGTGTGTGTGAGAGAGAGAGAGAGAGAGAGAGAGAGAGAGAGAGAGAGAGAGAGAGAGAGAGAGAGATTATAACAGATGCAGTTTTAATGCAGAACATTATGTAATATTAAAATAACTATTTCTAAATTAAGTGACATGAATGAAATCCAAACAGATACCACACCATGTCTGGTTGTTTTATATAGAAAGGCAAATTGTAATTCATAGTTTATATTCAGGCAAACCATGGACCCAGAAATTGTCAATGTGTTTTGTGGAGTATACTATTTCCTGTTTATATATATATGATCTCCCACTCAATATGAAACTTAAGGTAGTAGATAAATGAAAAGCATAATGATAATATAAAAAATATTAAACAATTTTGTATCTAAGGTGAGCTCATCCAACCAAGGAGAAGTCAAGAACAGTCAAGGCAGGCACAAAATAACCTGCTACTTAGGGGCATCTGAAATGTGGTCAGGTTTGGGGCCATCCAACACTCAGAGGGAATGTTGCTCCAAAGGCCAGGCACAAAACCAGAGCAGTGTCATCTCCTGATGTCCCTTCTTAAGTGATGGATCATGTTCTTGGACAGGCAGAAGTAATCAGAGACAGGTTGTTCCTTAAATAATTAGTCCTTGTGCAATGAATGTCTCTGTCGGTCACAACAATCATCATAGTAATCATCTTCATCATAGTAAAACTATAAACATCATTGTAATAGTTGGCTACAGTATTCTGATCTCCAAGGCTTGCATTCGTCAGCTATATGAAGAGGTGGGGGGAACAGATCTGTATTGACTATGTCAAGGCAATGAGGAATCAGAATCCTTCGTAAATTGAAATATTTTTCATTGTTACTGTACATTATCTTAGGTAATATAAGCCCAAAGTGCCGGTACAAATCCCTATGGTGTGGTCTGAGCATTTCAGTGCTTACATCCTGTTTCTGTAAGAATATCTTAAAATGAATATTATTAAAGGGAATCAATAATGTATATTTATTAAACAAATTTTCATCTCTTTGTTTAGGCTTCTGAACTGGTTACAAGGTAGAAGAAAACTCATATAAATAAACAATGAATCAGAAAGTAAATGGGATGTCTACAGCTCCTTCTCTCCATCCCCTCACCCCCAGTTAGAGCTAAATGAGAGCCATTATGAAGCTTTCAGATAAACTTACCCAGCTCTTATCTGTACAAACCTGATAGATCTGCCATTATTCTTAGGTGAATAACAGAAGTTATATCATTCTCTGTCATTAAAAATGCATTAATCCTTTTTTTAGTAACCTTCCTCTAATTCATTGATTCAATTATACTCTGAAGAGTAAAGTATAGTAAAAACAGAGTATTAAAAACTACGCTTTAATGGAAGAATTTTTGAGAAAAACTATATTAAACCATTGTTCAATCAGCATTCATAAAAGTTGGTATCAATACAGTTCTATGGTGAATTTTAAATTTGGCATTATATAAATGAGTGTTCTGTCCATAATCCACAATCATTGTGATCTCTAGAGTCAGAAAAATCTCAAAAGCCAAAAAAATGCCTTGTACCAATTAGTCATAAAATTTAAATAATGTTGTATACTGCCCATATTAATTTCTGACACACATTTATTTACCAATAAAAGGAACTAAGAGGCAGGCCTACCCAAATTACAAAAGTACAAAATACTGTTATTTCCAAATCTATAAATGTATCTAATAAATTTATTATGTCTAGGAAATTAAAGTTGGGTTTCAAAAATGCTTAATTTTAAGTGGATTGCAGTTCACAATTTTGAAGGGCAGATCCACACTCCCACTTAAACAAATTATCAATCTATTTAAAGTTGAAAACATTTTATGAGACATTTCGTAAAAGTTATTAACTGCTGCAATTGTTTAATTACAGGAAAAGAAGCTGTGAATTGATATATGCAGGGTTTAGCTATCAGTCTGCAATAGAAGCTGTATTTTCAATGAAGCAGTCTGTTTTCCTGTCCAAAAGAGCTTCAAAGGGAGCTAATTCTATGTTTTGCTGCCAGTTTAGATCAGGGCTCATTAGAAAGCTAAATCTGTATACGGGTAGTCTTCGACGTACGAGCACAATTGAGACCACTTTAGCTGTCATTAAACAAATCCAGCTTTCCCAGTTGACTTTGATTGTAGGAAGCCAGTTGGGGAAGTCACAAATAGTGATCACATGACTCTGGATTGCTGTAACAGTCAGAAATACATCCTGGTTGCCAATTGCTTAAATTCTGATTATGTGACTGTAGAGGGATGCTGCTACAGTTGTAAGTGTGAGGACAGGTTGTAAATAACTTTTTTCAGTGCCATTTGAACTTCAAACGGTCCCTAAATGAATGTTGAAGACTACCTATACCAGTTGACATGATTCTCCAGGAATCAGGTGTTTGGGGGTGTCTTTCTTATATGACCTCAGTAGAGTCAGAGAAAAAGAACTCATTATTTGACATCACAGTTATAGCCACATAGGACTTGGGAGGAGATTTTCTTTTCAGTCCCCTCTTTTAATACAGTGGGATTGTAGAGTAGTAAGTATATTACACTAGTTATGTAGAAAACCTTGGAATTCACCAACACATAAACTAATTTATGGGTAAAATTGAGTGTCCAGGTCCAGTAAATAATCTCTCTGAGACCCACTTATTTTGCTCTTAACTTTATTTTAGTTATATTGGCTGACAATGAAATGTATTTATTAAAAGTACAATACTCAGAGGCCTTTGTTCAGGCATGCGGTTTGCAAAACTGAAGATAATTTGCAGTGCAGGTGAGAGGTCATTCTCTTACTGGTCTGTTAATGGAGTTAGGTTGGGATAAGATCAATTTCCATGCTTCACCATATTGATCTAATACCTCATTGGCACTTCGCTTCATGGATTGGTTAGCTCAAGTGTGAAAAATGATTGATATATCTCTGACTCCGAGGATTTTGTTTTGGATGAGATTAGGGTAGACTTTTACTCTTGCATGTGAATGACATGTAAGATTTGGCACCCCTGGAATTCATTTAATTTAATTTGCTTAAAACTGGATCCAGTTAAACTAAGGTATCTTACATTTTAAAATTTAAATTCCAGTTAATTCTGCAAGAATTAACAATGTCTGAAGCAGTAGACTTATGAATACTAGTTACTTGGTGTCAATAATGGTGGGATTCAAAAAAATTTACTACGGTTCTGTGGGTGTGACTTGGTGGGCATGGCTTTGTTTCGTGGGTGTGGCAGGGGAAAGATACTGTAAAATCTCCATTCCCACCCCATTCCAAGAGAAGGATACTGAAAAATCTCCATTCCTTCCCCACTCCTGGGGGAAGGTGACTGCAAAATCCCATTCCCTCCCCACCCCACTAACCTGATTTCCAGCTCCGTTCTCCTGTGCAGGGAAACAAAAGAAGACCCAACCGATCAGCTGGGATTCGGGAGGCAGAGAATAGATGTTGGCAGGGCCAGTCAGAGGTGGTATTTGCTGGTTTTTCGAACTACTCAAAATTTCCACTACCGATTCTCCAGAACAGATCAGAACCTGTTGAACTGAACCTCTGGTCAATAAGTCAAAGTTAATTGTTTTAATTATAAACCAATTTAAAAATTTAGACCTAAGATTGCCTTTGGTTGTTTTCTCAGTGTATAGGCAGGAGAGAAGTTCAAATAATACTTACAACAGCAGTAGCAGCAACATTGTGGTTTTCCTTAGCATTGCTGATGCAGTAACAGTACTAGTGATATTCCTGACACATTCACATCCCCTGGTTTTACACACATAATTTCCCAAAATTGACTACTTACTCTTGGAGAGAAGTACTATTTTAAGTGGCCATTCAAGGTTCCAAGGAAACACTGAATCAGGGATCTATTTACTCTCTGATTTCCTACCTGTTTTGAGGCTATAAGCCCACATTTATTTCTACATCCAAAACTACACAGTATAGCCACTGCTGGTATGAATACTGTAGTTATTTTGTGCAGTTTAATCTGCTGCTATAGACTTTTCCAATTCAAAATACAGGATATATCTATGTCTATATATCATGAAGAGGAAAGTCTACATATGTCCTCAACTTAAAATGACTCGTTTAGTGACTGTTTAAAGTTACAATACCATTGAAAAAAGTGACTCACGCTTACAACAATTGCATTCCCCCAGGGTCACATGATTATAATTCGGGAACTTGGCAAGCCAATATCAGTAGTATCTTGTAGTCAGCCAGTGGTCATCTTGTAGTCAGCCAGTGGCCACCTTCCCAGATGGCTTCCAATTGCAAAGTCAATGGGAAAAGCTGGATTTACTTAACGATTCCATGGTTCACCTAACAACTACAGTTAATGATCACGGCGAAAAAGTCATAAAATCAGGAGTGACTCACATAACAACTGCTCTGCTTAACAATGTTCATAAGTCAAGGACTACCGGTAGTCCAAAGTCTACTCACCCTTTTAAAAACAATGTATGGATGATAATTTTGGAATCTATTCTTAAATGGACGTAGCTTTGTTTAGATGTCTCATTAAATAGTGGTTATTCTGATGGAGTTAAATGGGACCTTTCTCTTAAGTCTAAGTCTTCCAGAGTACTTCATCATTAAAACTTCTTAGGTCTTCTGAACCCAGCAAATTGGTTAAAGTTAATTATGACTTTTATTAGAACAAGAGGATTCTTAGTAATGTTTTTAAAGGTCTCTACAGGTGGAGGCCTTAAGATAGCAGGGAGTTCTAGTGTACATATGTGTGACTTCTCAGGCATTCCTGGATTTATAATCACTGTCCTAAACAGGGAAATTCTAGATCAGGAACAGTCCTTATGAAAGTAGACAAGGTTTCAAATGTGATCTTTTTTAGGTCTGCATATGTACCAACATGTATTTTAAATTCTTAATCATTCACACAAATTCCACAACATCAAACATGTTCCACAAACATCATTCACATTTTTTCTCAACAAACCTCATATAAGTAATATCCTAAGCAATCACAATATAAAATACCTAAATTCCACAAAGATTCTGACGGGGTGTTTTGAAATGGAGAAGCACTATGTAAGAAACAATTAAGCATTGTTTCCTTTTTAACAGAGGCCAAAATCAATACAGTCAGCTGATCAAAAATGAAACAACTTGGTTAACCTAGGCATTCATTTATAAACCTGCCAGGCATAATGCCTCATATATAATGTATTGATTTATATTTAAGCAAATAAACATTACATATGCAGTATCAGGGTTTATTTATAGAAATCCACATACAATAAATATTTTATTAAACATTAAATATCTCCTTTTTTGTGCAGTATGAATAATTGCTGCTGTGCTTTTCATTCACCATACTTTTGCTTTGTCAGATATAAGCATGTAAGCTGTAAAAGATGGCATAGAGTGCAGAGGGTAGTGTTGACATACAATAATTTTAAAAGAACTTCACATTATGCTTTCTGACTTCTAAAGTTCTAAAATAAAGGAACATTATCTGCTGAGAAAAAAAAAACTGTATTTTGCAATTGGTTTCAGTTATTCAATTTGGGGCTGTATTAATTATTTTACATAATTGACTCCTAAGCGTGATCTGTCTACTTTTAACTAGCTTTTTGGAAAGGCAAAATGGGTTAAGGTCTAAGGGTTAGGTTGGAAATTGGGACACCGTGAATTGTAGTTTTGCCTTAGCCATAAAGCCAGATGGATAAAATGGGGCCACACATTCTCTCTCAGCCCTCTGAAAGCAATGACAAACCACTTCTGGAAAGCTGTTCAGGCTATCATCAAGAGTCAGCAGTGACTTTAAGACAAGAAAATAATAGCAACAACAAAAATAAACACCAAAACTTTCTTCCCAGATCACCCAGATCTGATTAAACCAGGATATTTCAGCAAATGCATTTTATGTATTATCTTCTGAAATATAAGGGGATAAACTCATTCTTTAAAATAATAATGACATTGAGAAATCACAAAAAAATTGAATTTCTCATGGAGCATTGGTTAGAATACAACATTGCAGACAAACTCTGCCCACAGCCTACAGTTCAATCCTGATGGGGCTCAAGTTTGTCACAGCCTTCAATCTTTCCAAGGTCAATAAAATGATGGCCCACATTGTTGTGGGGCAATATGCTGACATTGGAAACCACCCACAGAATGTTGTAAAGCACTATGGGACAGCATACAAGTCTAACTGCTATTATGTCTATTTCAATGTTAGACTAAAAACAAAGAAAGTCATATTTTGCCAAAGGATTATTTGCTTTATGTTACATTATCCATGTTCATTGGTTTGGTTCAAAATTTCAAAAAAGCACTGGAACATTTTTTTTGAGAGAGAGATGAAATAGTGTTTGAAAGAATGCAAAGCTTAATAGTACTTTACTAAATGACCCACATCTATTATGTATTTGTTCTGTTAAAAATATTTCTCCTGTGCTCCTCATTATAAAGAAAGTAAAGCAAGGAAATTGTATTACCTCCAGGGATGTCAGAGGTGCTAAACAATGGTGCCCTTATCACTCAGGCAACCTTTATACAAACTAGGGCAGTGAATTGATTCAGCTTGAAAAACAAAAAAGGGCTCTTACAACAGATATGCCACTTCAAACAGGTACTAACATGCTGCCACTGCAATTTATTATGAGAGACCTGTAATTCATCCTCCGTAGGTGGGCTGGTTAGAAATGAAGAGATGTTGAAAAGTTTGGAATTGCTACTCTGAGAAAAAGTGTCATTTGTTTTACCCAATAAATCACTTCGTTTAGGAAGGCTGTAAGATTTTGGTTGCTTTGTTTTCTAAAATGTGTGATGGAAGCTTTGCATATAATTTATTGAAACCTATTCCACTTGAAAAATGGCTGTGGTGAACAGTGAGAGCATTACATTGCAAGACACAAAGTCAGAAGCATGTATAATGTGGTCTGTTGGTAATTTTGGTCTGATATACTTAAATATATATTTACTACTGATTTTTTTTAAAAAAATTCATTCATTTCTAGCCTGTTTTCTTGTACCCATTTGTAGTATTCATTCTGTTTCTACCTGATGCTCTTCATTTTATTTGCAATTATTAGACAGCATGCCAGCAACTAAGGAATTCTTGGATTTCTTACATAATTGGAGGCTGGCAGGTTAGCAGTTTTTTTCCAATCTGTTACCCTCTGGTACTATTCTTTTTCCTAAGCAGCACAGCTAAGCAAGCCATTCTGGCTGAGGTTGCTAGATCATCTAAAGAAGAAGAGACTAAGTTAAGAAAGCATTACAGGGAAAGTTCCCCATGAAGGATTTTTCTTTAGTTGGGGGCATTGCAGGTGAGAGAGCCATGGAAAATGCACACACTGTCAAGCACAGACAATGCCCAGGGTTACCTTAGAGCAGTGGCCCCAAACCTTTTGGCCACCAGGGACCGGTTCCATTGAGAGAAGTTTTTCCATAGACTGGAGGGGTCATGGTTTTTCTTGCTGCCTGCATCCCACTGATGGGGTTTCTGGCATGCCACAGACCGGTGCCAGTCCATGGACCAATAAGTTGTCTTTTTGGAGAGCCTCTCTGAGGCCTTATTCTGAGGAATACTCTACAGTCCAGAAACTTGCCTTGTTCTGAGAATTAATCAATGGTTAATGTCAGTGGCAATATATTCTGGTAGATAAATGGCAGCAATCATGACTTACTGGAGAAATGCAGTGATTGTAGAGATTTGTCACCACAACTCACTCACATGCTCTGCAAGTTCCTCAAGAGAAGAAGCAATCAACATGATTCATAATCATTCTTAGCACTCTGTCCTTCATTAACTATTTGTTGTTGTTGTTTTAATTTTATTTTAAAATAAACAATCCATCTTCTATTTAAACAATGTGTCATCTGGGTATAAATATCTTGTGCAATAACAATTAAAGTTTGCATATATTTATTGTATTAATATTAATTCTCTATTCTTGCTTAATACTAATATGCATAATATATCTAATTATTGTAACTGTCCCTATCTTAATGTATTTAATTCTATTAACATACTTTCTATGCTTCACTAATCTTTGTTTATTTCTAATTCCCATATTTAGTCTCCAACCATCAATAATTAAGATTCCTATATCAAATAATATTCATTTTGTTCTTTCTCTTCAATTGCAAGTGTTAGCCTATTCATTTCTGCACATTAACTATGTGTTGATTATGACATCAACTAGAGGCTATACTGACTTTGCAAACATCTCAAGAAATGGCATATGAATTTATCTAGTGATTAAGGCACCAGGCTAGAAACCAGGAGACTGTGAGTTCTAGTCCCACATTAGCTATGAAAGCTGACTAAGTGGTTTAGACTAGAGACAGTCCTTCTGTGCCAGCCCAAAGGAAAAGAAAGGAAATTATATTTATAATTCATAATAAGTAATGCTGCATGTGATACATGAATAACCTATATTTGATCTAACACACAAAGCATCAACAAATCAACAAATCAAAAAGCCCACAAAAGCACTTCTTAAATTTCAGGCGCTACATTTGATACTTTGCTTCATCCAAATTCCTGTGGATAGATAGATAGATGGATGGATAGACAGACAGACAGACAGACAGACAGACAGACAGACAGACAGACAGA
>BLBF01000020.1:2284741-2341903 GCA_015471245.1 Laticauda colubrina
AGACAGACAGACAGACAGACAGACAGACAGACAGACAGACAGACAGACAGACAGATAGGAAGAATACATATATATGCATATATACAGTATATACACACAATACAAACATACATACATTTAAAAAATATATGACCATCTATACTCAAAATCTATATTTGTCTGAACTTCTATTGAAACCAGCATCACATAAAGAAGAGCACGGAAAGAGAAACAAGCTATATTGCTATAAGATTGTTTTACTCAGTGTTTCTCTAAACATTTAGAAGGATGTTTAGTACTCATGAACAATCCATCAGCCTAGAAGCAAATCTCCATATAGATTAGCTTTTCTTAAACAGGCCCTTTTTAATGTGCATATATTACAATTCCCAAACAACAGGGTCATTATTTGCAGAAGAACATTTAGATGAATCTGGATCAAATGTTGGATGCTCTGCTCTGGCCTGCTTAACTTAAATGCCACAGTACTTTCTGTTGCTTTGATGATGGCTAGGATTATTTTAATAAATCTCTGGAGACTGGTAGAGATCCGTGGTAGAGATCCTGGCGGCTGCACAACCTAGGAACCTAGTTTCTTATTTTTTCTTTGATTTTGTTCCTACTGAAGCTAACTCTGACATAAAGGTCTTGGCCAGAAGGAATGATTCACATAGAACTGGTAAATGAGCTCCTAGCCATAAAGAAATAGACAGTGACACTCAAAAAAATATGCATCAGATTGCTGAGTGACATGCTTTGTTATAGGCATGATTGGTGCACTGCAATATAGGGTCCAGATCAGCCAAATAAGAAACCTCTCCCATCTAACACGGTTTGATTCAATTCTCTATTGCTTTTCTACTGCTTTAGGCTTTCGAAATCATATTTCAAAGCATCAATTTCTGGTAGCCTAGTGACTGCTACAACAAGGCCTTCTGTGATTCATTGAAGGTGTCAAGTATCCATTTGGAATAAATTGCCTGAGTACATTCAGAATGCACCGAGTACATCCAATATGTTCCCAATCATATTAGGAAATTTGAAGAGTAAGGCTTTGTCTTCTGGTGTTTTCTTCTTCTCTTTTTTTTTAAAATCACACGACTCTTGACATGTGGAAATTGGATTGATGGGGATGGTTGTCTTGCTTCCAATGGGCCAACCAGACTTTTAGCAAATCTGCCAAATCACACATAATATGATTAAATAACATCTTAGTGTTAATAAGAGCTGAAAGGGAATCTCTATCAGTTGTATAGCACTGGGAGAGAAGATATAACTTTCCCCAGACAGTTTTCGAAATGCTATTTGACCCAAAGGGGAAAATAAACAAAAAATCAATTTGCCTAAAGTGTTTTGTCCTGCAAGGCAAAGATTAACCTCAGAAGTATGTTATTAATTGTGAAAGTAATATAGGAGATTCTAAATGTTTTACCTCTATGTGCGTATTTTAGTGATCCTTTGATATTTTTTCATCATGGGGCTAATATGTCCTATATTTATGCATAATCAATACATGTGAATGGTACTGATTTTATTAAAAATATTGACACAACCTTTAGTACATCAAGTCTGTGATGGTTTTAGAGTTGACATCATCTGAAGCAAGAGACAGAGCAGTATCTTCAGCCTCCTTATTTTTTTTATTTTTTATTTGTTGTTGTTGTTGGAGAAAAGGGGCTATTATGTTCTGTTGTCTTATGCTAGAGAGAGATCTATAGTAAAACAGTTCCTCATTTCTGAATATATTCAGGTATATTGTCTTAAAACCAGAAACAGCTATCAAAACAGAAGTCATTAATAGAGTCTATTAGCCAATAATCTCTAGTGGAAGAAGGAATCTTTCAGAGATAGCCCATTTATGTCTCTCTGTCTGTGTGTCTATCATTTCTATATGAATTCACACACTACTGAAACTAACATATCTTTGCTTGTAACTTTCATTTCATGAAAAATGCATCACAGAGCAACAATTTTTGAAGCAAGGTACCTCAAATAAGCTAACTTACAGAATGTGTCCAAACTTTGGGATACATTATTCCTGTGGGACTGAAATTTTGCAAAGTAGTAGCAGCTGGATTACTTTGGGCCAATCCCTCTCTCTTAAGGCCCTGTCACACTGGCCGATGGATGCAAAACATTTGTAAAAAGGACACAGGGGACAAGAAAAAAGTTCCATCCGTTGTTATCCGCTCTCAAAAGTGCCCCAAATTTGCATAACCAGAGCGGACAACACAGAAAGGAACGGACGGGGGGAGGACGTAGGGCGGATGGAAAGCGGATGCTCCACGGAAGCATAGCGGATGGCACATCCGAAAGGCTTCCGGGGGAGCGCAGCAAAGTGGACGCGGAACAGAAAGAGCGGATGCAGAGCAGATGCAGAGCGGATGAAGCGGATGCCGAGCGGATGAAGCGGATGCAGAGCGGAAGCCTAGCGGATGCCTAGCATTCACTGCACATGCGGGGAGGATGCATTGCGTCAGACCCGCGGATATAAAGGGAAGCAGCTCCCAAGCAGGTCACCATTCAGAGGAAAGACCTGCTTCCAGACACAGCTTGCAAGCCAGCCAGCCAGCCAGCCAGCCAGCAACCCAAAAACCATGGGGAAGAAACGGAAGCCTCTGCCATCTTCTGCCAGCCCTGGCAAGAGGGACAGGGCCACCCTCCCACCCCCTGGCCCTGACTCTGCTTCTGCTGGGGCTTCTGCTGCCCGGGCTCGATCTTCTGGTGCTGGGCTTCTGCTGATGCTGCTTCTGGAGGTGGTGCTTCTGCTGGTGCTTACTCTGCTAATGCTTACTCTGCTGATGCTGCTTCTGGTGGTGGTGCTTCTGCTGGTGCTTACTCTGCTGGCACTGCACCTGGTGCTGGTGCTTCTGCTGGTGCTTACTCTGCTGGCACTGCTCCTCGTCCTGCTGGTCCTGCTGGTGCTCCTGGTCCTGCTGGTGCTCCTGGTCCTGTTGGTCCTGCTGGTGCTCCTGGTCCTGCTGGTCCTGCTTTTGCTGCTACTGTTGCTGCTGCTGCTGCTGGTGGTGGTAGTGTGGAGGAGCAGTCCCTGCAACCTCGAAGCCCCTCTGATGAGGGCCCATATGGCCCTGCCAAAGGGAGGAAGAGGCAGACGCGTGAATGGGAGAGGAGGCAATACAACATAGAAGAGGAACATGAGGAGGAGGTGCTGGAGTGGCTGAGGGAGAATGAGTATCTATCGCAGAAGGGACACAGGCTCTATAGTGACACCAAAAGGAAGCAGGCTGCTTGGAGAGAGAAGGCGGAGAGCCTGGGCTACACTTCGGAGGTGCTCCTCGGCTGGTGGAAGCACATGCACACCTGGTACGGGAAGCTGCACCTCAAGAAATCTGGCCAGGCCGCGGTCAAGCTGACGGACAGAGAGACCTACATGATGGCCAAGTGCAGCTTCTTGGAGGGTGAGATCCACCACCGAGGAGCAGCCCCTCTCACAACCCTCTCTCTCAGGCAGACTGCTGAGAGCCAGTCCTCTTCTGGCAAAGAGTCAGCTCCTGTGTCCAGGCAGGTATCTGCGGAGCATGCCACGACGGAGACCCCCCCGACAGCTGTACTACCCATGGCGGAGTGCATGGAGGACTCCCTGACGCAGTGGGAGAAAGGAGACGGCACTTTCACCACAGCCCAACCCGCATCCACCCCCAGCTCCACCTCCACGGAAAGGCAGAGAGGCAGACTGAAGGGGCAGAGCCACACTGTCCTGCTGGAGATAAGAGACACCATCAGGAGCAGCATAGATCTCCTCTCTCAGCTGGTACATACCAACACCTATGGCCCTTTATTATCAATAATAATGTAATCATTCATCCACACATGTCAACATAAACACAACTCTTTATTAAATGCCCTGTTCATTGTAGGCCCACCCAACATACATGGCCCAATCTCATCAGTGTGATGAGACAGGCTGAAAGAAGCATCCATTAATCATCTATCATCCTGTCTTGCCACTCCACTGCTCCAGCTGGGGATTTGCACCAGTGTCTCAGGAGGTTGCGCTGCTTCTTCCCTTCACATGAAGCTCTGTTGGGGCCTTGCACATCCTTAGTGTCTATCAGGTTTCGTCCTTGCCTCCATTCCCCAGGCTCCATGTCCCCATTGCCTTGTTGGAGGTCCACGAGCCTGTTCTGCAACACTGGGTAGCGGGTGCGCATGAGATTGTGCAAGATACAGCAAGCTTCCACGATCCTCCTCACGGTCTTTGGCCGATGCTGCATGGTGGTGAGAAGTACCTGGAACCTGTTGGCCAGGATGCCAAAGGCGTTCTCCACCACCCGCCTTGCCCTGGACAGCCTGTAGTTGAAGATCCTCTCTTCACGGGTGAGGAATCTGGAAGTGTAGGGCTTCATGAGGCAGGTTCTGAGGGAGAAGGCGTCATCACCAACGATGAAGTAGAGCACATCTTGCGTGTCGTTGGGCAGGGGGTCTGGATCTGGGAAGCCCATGATGAGGTTGCGTTCCAGCACCTCCTTGAGGTCACTGGCGTTGCCATCTAAAGCTGACACGTTGCCTGAAGCATCGATGTACATGAACTTGTAGTCAGCATCGACCATGGAGAAGAGGATGATGCTGAAGAAGCCCTTGTAGTTGTGATAAGAGGACCCTGAGTTGCCTGGAGGTTTGCAGGCCACGTGCTTGCCATCTGTGGCTTCAACGGTATGGGGGAAGTTCCACTTCTGATACCACTGCTCTGCAACTTTCTTCCAGCCTTCTTCAGTGGAGGGGCACTGGAGGAGCTCCTCCAGGGATTCTTCGATGATGGCCTGCACCACTTCTCTGACCACAATGCGGATGGTGTTGTGTGGCACCCTCCAGCCATACTGCATGCTCCTGTAGGTGGTCCCTGAGGCCAGGTGGCGCATAGTCAGTGCCACCTTGAGCCCAGGGTCCAGGCTGGCCCGGAAGTTGGTGCTCTGCTTGGTCAACCTGGGTCTCAGCCGCTCCACAACTTCATCAAACATGGCTGGAGGCATCCTCATGAAGTTCTGGAATGCACGAGGGTCTTCGTTCTTCAGCTCCACCATCAGCTTGTTGTACAGTCCATACTCCGCTCTTCTCCCGATCCATCTTTGGACCCAGACACTTCTTGGCTGCCTCCTTTTCTTCCCATAGAACAGTTGAAAGAGCCTGTAGATGGCTTCGCACTGTTGCAGAACGATGGTGGCTACCAAAAGGAGTGTGTTACGATCCATGGTGGACATCAATGGATGCTGTGGAAGAGCAAGAGCCAGATGAATGCTGCAGAGGTCTGCACAGCAGGGGTGCTGGACTGAAAGTGAGATCCAGGTGAGTTCCTCCCCCTTTTTATAGGCAATATAGGTTTTCCACTAGGTGTCCTTTTGCATCCTCTAGGCATCCTCTAGGCATCCTCTAGACATCCTTAATATCCGAGATAGGTCCCCTCTGCGAACGTTTTTTCTGTTTTAAATGCTTTGTATGCGAGCTGCATCCGCTTTCATCCTTTCTCCATCCATGCTACTAACGCTTTGTGTCCGTTCCGCGTCCATTTCACTTCCTCCCTGCATCCGTTTTCTGCTGGAGCGGATTTGAGTTGCGCGGATACGCAGCGGATGCCTAGCAGATATAGCGGATGCGTAACAGATGACAACAGATGTAGAATGGATGTTCCTCATATGCGTTGCAGATGCAGAATGGACGCATTTGATACATTTTCCGCTCAAAAAGTTTTGAGCAGCTCGAAACTTTTTGAGCGGATGGAACCTCAGTAGATGGATGCTGGACGGATAGAGAGGAAGAAAAACGGAGGCAGTGAGTACAGAACGGATGAATCGCGTTAACCAACGGATGGAAAGTGTTTCTCTCCATTTTACATCCTCTTTCCATCCGTTGGTGCAGTGTGACATGGGCTTTAGCTCACCTCATCTCACAGGGTTGTTATTGTGTGGAAAATAGGAAGAAGAATGAGTATTATATATGTTTGCCACCTTGAGTTAATTATCAAATAATAAAGATGGGATAAGAATCTAATAAATATTGAATGGTCTTATTAAACTATAACTTGAAAACCCAAATTTCTGACTTCATCTCCCTCCACAGTGAATTCATAGCCATGGTCAAGAAGTATACTTTCATTGTAATACAATGTACACTTATGTATTAAAATGTGATCTGTTAGGGGGAAATCAAAATTAACATCAAGTAAGTGGAAATCCTGTTAACTTGACAATTTTGCTTATATTCAGGGTTAGGTTTTCTTGACTTTTGAATGTTTAGCTTGTTTTACAGTACTTAAGTAAATATCCAATATCTAGTTCAATCATTAGACTTTTAACTATTTTTATGACATACTGTAAAATCTGTAAAAGAAAACTATTAACAAAACTTCCTGCTTTCATACACAGTTAGCAACTACACTAAAATGGATGAGATGACTGACAGAAAAGAAATGGCAGCCTTAATCCAAATGTAATTTAGTTTTATACAGTGATACTGCATTTTTATAGTGCTGTGAAACATTCTAAGTCCTTGAAGCAGAAAGACAGAACAGGAAAATAATAATAATGTCATAACTAAAGCCTCAGATTATAAAATTACAAATGGAATTTAATCTGCTTTTCTGGAATATTTGTTCCCTAGCAAAAATGGAAGTGCCTCTGAATGTTGGAAAATGAGTGTATGTTTCTGGAAATATCCCAGAAGTGTCCTCATTTGAAATTCTATAAAAGCACCTCTAAGAAGACATAATGATGTCAACAGGACACATCCATCTTATCATCGTATCAATGACATGTTTCTGTCATTTGTGTCACTCATATAACATTAGACATGAATCTAGGACAACTCACCATGGCCAACTTCCTGCAGCAACTTGGCATGGCCAACTCCCCACTGACAATTTGTCACAGTCAACTTGCCACAGGTCAACTTGCTGCCGCCAACTCACCGTGGAACAACTCACATGGGACAACTTAACAAAAAATAACAATACTCTAGACTAGGGGTCCCCAACTGCTGATTCACAACCTATTAGGATCTAGACTGACCAGCCAGCGTATGAGCAAAATTATGTGTGCATGAGAAATGGCGTTGCACATTCCCCCCACCCCACCCCCAGTCTGCAGAAAAATCATCTTCGAGGAAAATAGTGCCAAAAACATTGGGGACCATTGCTGTAGACTCATTCCTCTGTTAATATTATTATTAATTTTATTATTATTATTAACACAGTTATTTCGTGTCCCACAGCGAGTTGTCCTACGGTGAATTGGCCATGGTGAGTTGGCCCATTTCATTTGATACAAACTACCTGCCCTCAGCCAAGAACTCCAATGCTTGGAAGAGTCCCTTCATTTCAACCTCCCAGCAACAACATTGGGAGGAAGGTTGGACTGAGAATGTGATCGAACACTAGTGAGCACTTAGTGAGCATTATGACTGATAAACTAAAAGTAATTCATCAGTCATAATCAGGTTTGAGGTGACCTCAAACCTAATGCAACACTTTAACTACAACATGGTTCAGTAAAAACACCTGCAGACAATCTGTTCCTATCCCAAATCTACCCTGATTGAAGCTGATCAAAGCTACCCTGATCCACTTATCAAAGCAACAAAAAGAGTTCACAGGTGATATTGCAACAACAGTTGATAGTGACTTTCAGATTTAGACAGGCAGAGACCCAACAACATTTTAAAAACTATCTCTGACCCACAAATATTAATATAGGTTAGGATTGTTTCAAATATGATTGACAAATAATTGGTATGGGTTTTGGTGGAGGTAAAAAGGGTTTATTTTTCATTTTATTTAATTTTTGTTGCAGCATCTTAACTTTCTTGTGTTCAAGAAAATCCAATTTTCTTGTGCTTTGCAGGATACTAATACTTATCAGTTTTATTTGGCATTATAATGAATGACACTATAATGACACTTAAGATTCTCATTTGAATGTCCTTTGGTTTTCTCATTTACCAATTCCTTTCTGTTAAAATTCCTGCTTTTCTTCTGTCGCTCCTTTCCAAGATGGTTCAGAGAAGAGAAACTTGCTTATTTGTGGTTCCCATCCAAGTGCTCCCAAGGATAACCATCAAACCTGACTTGTATCAGAGCCAATCTTGGCTGCTTTGAATCACTTCCCTTTCAAGACTGCAAAAACAGTGGCATTTTAAAAATAAAATAAACAGAATACATGCTCCTACAGAATAATCAGCTGGGATAAGCTCAGAGCACTACAGGAGAAAAAGCAATAGCTGTCTCAATCTTTATTGCATAAGAGTCTGATCACAGTTCACAATTTGTTGATGTCAAGTATAAAGGTTTGGAATACAGGTTTTCTCAATTGATAGGAAGCTATTTAGGATGCCAAATTTTATCTGTTAATGAAGTGTATGTTCTGTGCTTCTTCACACATTAAATCCATGTACCTAGATATTTAAAATAACAATTATCTTCCTCTGTCCATGTCCACAAATTAAAACTGCTGTTCATCAATATAATAATAATTTTACATCTATCCAACAAGATCTGAATTTCTCTATTCACTTCCTGCCTCTTTTTATCTATTAATAGGCTATTTTAATCAACTTCAAATGCTTTCTCTCTCTGCATTTCCCCAGAAAAGAAATCCATCATGATGAGAAATCCATTATGATGAGATGTTTACTACTGGCCTACATTACAGGGAAGTTATAGGCTACTTTAACTCCCCCCTATAATTAAACAGATACTGTATAGGTATGAAACAGCTCAATTCCTATCTTACGAATAGGTATTCTTCAGATGTTACAGTATTATCTTCCATAACACTCACCCCTAGTTTTTACAAAGATAAGATGAGGGAGGAGGAAGCACA
Source organism: Laticauda colubrina (assembly GCA_015471245.1). Lineage (NCBI taxonomy): Eukaryota > Metazoa > Chordata > Lepidosauria > Squamata > Elapidae > Laticauda > Laticauda colubrina. Next base: position 2,293,552 of record BLBF01000020.1, read on the forward strand.
TTCAGAATTTCTGTGATCATGGTTGTTTCAATAAAAGTACTCTTAACCAATATGGCATAGGTTTCTTAAGGCCCTGTCACACTGCCCAACAGATGTAAAACATTAGTAAAAAGGACACAACGGACGAGAAAAATGTTCCATCCGTTGTTATCCGCTCTCAGAAGGGGTGAAAATTTGCATAACCGGAGCAGATAACACGGAAAGGAACGGACACAACGGACGAGAAAAATGTTCCATCCGTTGTTATCCGCTCTCAGAAGGGGCGAAAATTTGCATAACCGGAGCGGATAACACGGAAAGGAACGGACACGGGGAGGACGCAGGGCGGATGGGAGCGGATGGCACATCCGCAGGGCTTCCGGGGGGCCTCAGCAAAGCAGACGCGTAATGGATACAGCGGATGCCGAGCGGATGTCAAGCGGATGAAGCGGATGCAGAGCAGAAGCCTAGCGGATGCACAGCGGAAACCTAACGGATGCTGAGCGTTAATTGCGCATGCAGGGAGGATGCATTGTGTAAGCCCTGCGGATATAAGGGAAGCAGCTCGGAAGCAGGTCACCATTCAGAGGAAAGACCTGCTGCCGGACGGATTGACAGCCTTGCTGCCCTGCCTGCATGTCTGCCTGCAAGCCTTGCAACAAGCCTTGCTGCCAGCCTCCCTGCCAGCCTTGCTGGCTGCCTTCCTGCCAGCCTTGCTGCCAGCCAGTCTAGCTGCCTGCCTTCCTGCCAGCCTTGGTTCATGTCTGCCTGCCAGCCTTGGTGCCTGCCTGCCTGCCAACCTTCCTTCCAGCCTTGGTGCCAGCCTTCCTGCCAGCCTTCCTGCCAGCCTTGGTGCCTGCCTCCCTGCCAACCTTCCTGCCAGCCTTGGTGCCTGCCTCCCTGCCAGCCTTGGTTCCTGCCAGCCTCCCTGCCAGCCAGCAACCCCACAACCATGCGGAAGCACAGCAAGCCTCAGTCATCTGCTGCCAGCCCTGCAAGAGGGACAGGGCTACCATCCCGCCCCCTGTGCCTCACTCTGGTTCTGCTCTGGCTTCTGCAGCACGGGCTCGCTCTTCTGGGGCTGGGGCTTCTGCTGCTTCTGCTTCTGGAGGAGCTGATGACAAGCACTCCAGCACCAGCCACCTCCACAGCACCTGGACCCTTCACCCCTGAGACTGAGCGACCAAGAGGAGTGCCAGAGACTCATTTTTGTTTTATAGCTTGTTGCTAATAAAGTCTATTTTTGATTCACACACTTGCTTCATTTCTTTTTTTTAATAAAGTCTTGGTGGAAACTTTTAGAAATGGTTTAAGCCTTTGCATGCTTGTGGGATGGGTTGAGATAGCAGTGGGATAGGCAGGGATACCTTTGGGATGGGTAATAGCTGTGGGATAGATAAACCTCCAGTGCAAGCATAGTGGGACTGTATGGTCCACCCTCCCAGGTGCCACACCTATGGCCCTTTATTATCAATAACAATGTAATCAATCATCCACACATGTCAACATAAACACAACTCTTTATTAAATGCCCTGTTCATTGTAGGCCCACCCAACATACATGGCCCAATCTCATCCGTGTGATGAGACAGCCTCAAGGAAGCATCCATTAATCATCTATCATCCTGTCTTGCCACTCCACTGCTCCAGCTGGGGAGTTGCACCAGTGTCTCAGGAGGTTGCGCTGCTTCTTCCCTTCACGTGAGGCTCTGTTGGGGCCTTGCACATCCTCAGTGTCTATCAGGTTTCGCCCTTGCCTCCATTCCCCAGGCTTCATGTCCCCATTGCCTTGTTGGAGGTCCACGAGCCTGTTCTGCAAGACTGGGTAGCGGGTGCGCATGAGATCACGGTCTCTGGGCGATGCTGCATGGTGGTGAGAAGTACCTGGAACCTGTGGGCCAGGATGCCAAAGGCGTTCTCCACCACCCGCCTTGCCCTGGACAGCCTGTAGTTGAAGATTCTCTCTTCACGGATGAGGTATTTGGAGGTGTAGGGCTTCATGAAGTAGGTTGTGAGGGAGAAGGCGTCATCCCCCACGATGAAGTACGGCACATCTTGCGTGTCGTTGGGCAGGGGGTCTGGATCTGGGAAGCCCACGATGAGGTTGCGTTCCATCGCCTCCTTGAGGTGACTGGCATTGTATACCTGGGCATCTGAAGCTGAGCCGTTGCCTGAAGCATCGATGTACATGAACTTGTAGTCAGCATCGACCATGGAGAAGAGGATGATGGTGAAGAAGCCCTTGTAGTTGTGATAAGAGGACCCTGAGTTGCCTGGAGGTTTGCAGGCCACGTGCTTGCCATCTGTGGCTTCAACAGTGTGGGGGAAGTTCCACTTCTGATACCACTGCTCTGCAACTTTCTTCCAGCCTTCTTCAGTGGAGGGGCACTGGAGGAGCTCCTCCTTGTATTCTTTGATGATGGCCTGCACCACTTCTCTGACCACAATGCCGATGGTGTTGTGTGGCACCCTCCAGCCGTACTGCATGCTCCTGTAGGTGGTCCCTGAGGCCAGGTGGCGCAGAGTGAGTGCCACCTTGAGCCCAGGTTCCAGGCTGGGCCAGAAGTAGGTGTTTTCCTTGGTCAACCTGGGTGTCAGCTGCTCCACAACTTCGTCAAACATGGCTGGAGGCATCCTCATGAAGTTCTGGAATGCCCGAGTTCCTGAGCTCCACCATCAGCTTGTTGTACAGTCCGTCCTCTGCTCTTCTGGTGAACCATCTTTGTACCCAGACGCTTCTTGGCTGCCTCTTTTTCTTCCCGTAGTAGAGTTCACAGAGCCTGTAGATGGCTTCGCACTGTTGCAGAAGGATGGTGGCTGCCAAAAGGACTTTGTTACGATCCACGGTGGACATGACTGTATGCTGTGGAAGAGGAAGAGTCAGATGAAGGCTGCAGAGGTCTGCACTTCAGGGCTGCTGTTCTGAAAGTGAGATCCAGATGAGTTGCTCCCCCTTTTTATAGGCAGTATAGGTGTCCCTTTGCATCATCTAGGCATCCTCTAGACATCCTTAATATCCGAGATAGGTCACCTCTGCGAAGGTTTTTTCCGTTTTAAATGCTTTGTTTCCGTGCTGCATCTGCTAGGCATCCATTCTGCATCCGTTCCGCGTCTGTTCCTCTTCCTCCCTGCGTTCGAGCGGATGCGAGTTGTGCAGATGCGGAACAGATGCCTAGCGAATATAGTGGATGCAGAACAGATGCCTAGCGGATGCCTAGCGGATGCAGAACGGACGAATTGGATACATTTTCCGCGCAAAAGTTTTGAGCAGCTCAAAACTTTCTGAGCGGATGAAACGTCCATAAATGGATGCTGGACCGATAGAGAGGAAGCAAAACGGAGGCAGTGAGTACAGAACGGATACATCGCGTTAAACAATGGATGGCAAGCTTTTTTGTCCGTTTTACATCCTCTTTGCATCCGTTGGTGCAGTGTGACAGGGGCTTTAGTCTGATCTACATGTAGGGCTGACATTAGCCTGGTAATATTGATTGCTGAGATTTGAAGATGAGAGAGGGTGTGAGAGAGATAGAAGAGCTGCAATGGTCCAAATAGAGTTGTGCAGCTAACCTCCACAACTGACACACAATCCTAGGAAACACATTTTGTTTTAGATGTTCCCAATAGGCAATAATCAAATACAAGGCTGTTGTAATCATATTGTGCCCTTTAAATAGAGATCACTGCACAGCACACTGTGTGTCTGTGTGTGTGTGTATACGTGTGCTGCATTTTGTTTCAAGATATATTTTGGAACAGACAACTCTGTTTATTCCTAGCCTGTCAACTATCAGTCTTAAATATAGTTATAATTTATCTTCAACCTTCAATAAAAAGGCACAGAAAAATGTTCTAAACTAAAATTGAGAAGACATTTGGGGAAGAGAGGTTGAAGACCTGGGATTCATCCTTTTTTGACAAGGCCTGATTGCAGTCTTCTCTTTCAGATAGCTGGTGGTTTTGTTAAGACAGACACAAGAGAGAGAGAGAGAGAAAAAAAAATGCAACTGGACAGAGCAAAACAAATGTTGTCTTTGAAAAATATAGATTCAACCTTGTTCTGTTCTCTATGTAGAAATGAATTATTGTGATATTCGTATAGTATGGGGGAAGACCAAGGTTGTTCCTGTGATAACACAGGCTACACTTTGACTCATCGTGGATTCATCTTGCTTTTTCCCACCTTTCTTTCTTTCATCCAACTGTATTGTCAATAGGATATGACTGGTATGCCATGGTGGAGGGTACAGTAATGAAAATAAATTTCTGTGCTGGAGACTATGCTATATGTTGTTGAAAACTCACATGATCCTTTGACAGTTAGACTGTGTGGTGCTGCTAATCCCAGTGTGGTAATTAACAGTTATTTTATCTTTATTTTTCCATTCAATCATGTCCAGGAAAATGTCTATGGAGATTCTCAGTCATCCAGGTCATAGTTGTCTCAAAGATGCTTTTCAAAAGGCAACTGGACTTTCTTTGTTTTCCTTGTTTCGCTTCTCATCCAAGAAGTTTCTTCAGTTCTGAAGGTCTTCAAGGAAAACAAAGTCAAATTGTCTTTTGGAAATGCACCTTTGGGACATGTCAAGATAAGTCCCTGGAGTTTTCTTGGCAAGATTTTTCAGAAGTGACTTGCCATTTTCTCATTCCTAGGACTGAGAGAAAGTGACTGTCCCAAGCAGGCTTCATGCCTCAAGCTGAACTACAGCTTCACACTTTTCTAGTTTCTAATCTAGGATGCTGTAATCCCTACACCAAATGGATTCTTCTTTACTTAAATTAAGTAAAAATTAAATAATAATTTTCAACATATACCTGTCATCAAAAAGAAATATTATGTTTCTATGTCATCCCTGTAATTTCCAGAACAAATCACACTGGTTTGCTATGATGTAATGGACTTTTGGCTTGCTTTCTTATCTCCCAGAAGTAACAACCATAATACATAGTTTTGTATAGAAACATTGAAAGTGATTTCATTAAAAGATTGTTCTATTGATAGAACTTTGAAAAAGGTGGGGTATGCATCTCCCATTTTGTACTGAGATAGAAATCAAAGGAAAGTCTGCCATGCATTAGATATAAATGGTCATGTTTTAAATATTGGCTGTACTGGGCAATACAGGCAGAATATAAGTAGATGCACATAGAAACAATAAATAAATAAGTTCCAAAGAGCTGTGGTAGCCCAGTGGTTAGAATGCAGTACTGTAGGGGTAACTCACTGCTCACTCCAGGAGTTCGATTCCAAGCCTTCCAAGGTCAGTAAAATGAGGAGCCAGATTGTTGGTGGCAATATACTGACTCTGTAAACTGCTTAGAGAAGGTAGTAAAGCACTACAGAGTGCTATATCAGTCTAAGTGCTGTTGCTATTGCTATTGCTATTGTAGTGCAATCCTAGTTATTCATATTTCATGATCTCTTTCAGTGTAAATCCTTGACTAAAACTGTTCATGTAGTGTCCATTCAATGTGACAATAGCACTGAAAAAGTGACTTTTGAACATTTTTCACATAACTGTTGCAATACCCCATGGTCGTGTGATCAAAATTTGGATGCTTGGAACTGGCTCACAGTTGTAACAGTTGCTAATTTAACAACTGCAATAATTCACTTAACTGCTGTAGCAAGAAAGGTCATAAAATGGGGCAAAACTCTCTTAACAACTGTCTTGCTTAGCAATGGAAATTTTGGGCTCAGTTGTGATACAGGACTACCTGTAATCTATTCTATTAAATGTGAGAAATAGATCATAAATAGATGCTTGAATTTCAAATCATATTTTAATACTATGAGTGCTAGAACTGCTGTTTTTGTTGTTTTGTTATAGGTATTGTCAAATGTTTAACGATTTCAACAGCCTTCTCTAAAAGTGACTTCAAATATAAACCATAGAATTCAATATTCATATGACATGTCTGGAGAATGATAAACCATAAAGAGAGATCTGATCTTCCTTGTTATGAGTTATTTTAAAATAATTGTTCAAACAAAATGAAAGTTATTGGACTCTGCTATGAATTTTATTTCTGAGTTACTAATATTGGAAACCATTTCTTTGATAATATACATCAAATGAAATTCCTAATTCCTAATCTAATTCTAATTCATTTTGTTTATTAAAATACATAGTCTCAGACCACAGACCATGTATGCATCCTGTTCATTTAATAAATAGTGCTTGTGAGAACTATCTAAGTATTTTGCAATCAAAGGGGAGATTAATATATGCATTAATGTTTCAGTTTCAGAATCTCAATAAACACATACATGTTCTCTATAAGAATACAACTGAATCTACCCAACAGTATGATTTAGATGTGTCAATGTAAAAGCCTGAATCAATAAATGATATAAATATTGGGGAATAATGATTCTATCTCTTTATAAAATGATCATTCTTTACCTGAGCATTCTCCCGACTTTATTCAATCCTAGCATAGATTCAGACTGGAGTGAGCCCACAATGAGCCAGATTACCCATTTTTTGTTACTTCCAGGGAGCTGTATCTGCTTACAAAACTAATAAGACAAGATTCAGCAAAGACTGCCCTGAGTTTGTTTAAGCCTGTAGTTCAGCCAGCAGAGTAATAATTCAGCCTCAACTGAAAAGCAACCAAGTTCAAACTGGGTGATTGGATTAGCTACAATTCAGGGAGGTCAAAGTAGAGACTTGAACATTATTTAGACCAGAAGTTTCCAACCTTGGCAACTTCATTCAGCTGAGGGATTCTGGGAGTTGAAGTCCACAAGTCTTAAAGTTGCCAAGGTTGGAGACCCCTGATTTAGGCTGAACAGCTTCCAACATATAAGTAGCCTTATAGGCATAATATTACACAGGATATAGCAACCAGTGCAGAGAGTGGTGAGAATGGCAGAAAAGATTATTGGTAGTTCACTTCCTTCTATCCAGGACAAAGCATATAAGAAATGCTTGAGCAGAGTCTGCAAGATTGTCTGGGACACTACACGCTACTTCGTGACTTTATTTCTGTGTTACCTTTTGGGAGGAGGCTTCGTGGTATCTGAAAGAGAACATCTAGATCAGGGATGTCACACTCGTGGCCTGCAGGGCAGATGTGCTGGCCACACCCACCCCCAATTTAGCAAAAGGGAGAAAGTTGCAATACATCAGGTGATGATAATATGTCATCACAAGTTTGGAACCCTTGATCTAGATTCAGTCACAGTTTTGTTCGATCAGGGGGTTGGACTAGATGTCCTCCAAGGTCCCTTCCAACTCTGTTATTCTATGATTCTAAGTCTCCTCTTTCTGCTCTGTATTCAAAATGGACAGTGGTTAATATATATATGGATGGATATGTGTGTCTGTGTGCTTGTGTGTGTCTGTGTGTGTGTATAGCATGTGTCCCAGTGTGCTCACAATAAAAAAAATAATAATGGTTATCTTATCTTATCTCTTATCTTACAGCAAGAGCCTTGGCATTTTAGCTTTCAAAGTTTTAAATGCTATGGATACAAAATTGTTGCTTGTACAATTGATTGGATGGTTCAAGAAAGAATTCCAGCAATGGAAGAAGCTAGCTTCAGATCACAGTTTTCCATCATATATCAATGTATCACTTTGTACCACCTCTCTTTGAAGTGTACTAAGTTCCCCTTTGAAGTGTACTAAATGGAGGTGCCTTTTACTCCATTTTTACAGATCTAGAAGCTGTGTTTGATTCAATTCCTCATGAGACGCTATGACAGCTTCCTTTATTGACTGCCACCTTCTGCAATTAATTATGATGCTATATTAAAGTGCCACCAGACAGATCCAGTGCTTAAATAATGGAGAGTTGAGTGACCCTATTTTGAATCTTAGGTTTACTGTTATAGTAATCATTCCTAAAACTCTACTTAATGCTACCAGATGATACTTCTGCATTCTGTATAAAAATACACAATACACCAGGATAGAGATGTATATTCAGATACCAACAGGAATATTTATATGTCTGTGAAAAAGTCATATTTCCATTGTTTAATAATTTCCCTTGGGAAAAGGTATGTTGATTCTGTGAATCTCTAAAATGCTAAATAACATTATGGCTCTCTTCTCTGAAAATAAATACACACATGTATGCACACACACACACACACACACATACACAAATATAACACTACAACTTTAAAGATAAGTACTGAGCTTCAGCACTATGTAAATAAATAAACAAACAACTAAATAAATACATGACTAATATTTATTTATTAAACTGTTCAATCTCAGCAACTGCCCACTTGTACAAGACTCTGTGTGTCTTACAAATATTAAGTCTAATGATAAAACAGTTTAAAAGAGCAGTAAAGATGTCCATTTTTAATCAATATATTTTAATCAAAAATAGATATAAAGCACATTACAAAATAACAGTTTATAGTTAAATTTTTAAAAATAAAATATTAGTGGTATTTTTATGTCTCTACTAAAATTTTATATGTCTGACAAATATTGTTGCTTTTTATCAATCATATTTTTACATTACTTGTTTTAATTGATTTGTCTTTTCACTTTCTTCCCTTATTTCATTGGTTGGGTCAAACCAATGCATTCACAAAATGCCAAACAGTAATTTCACTTTTAAAATTCATATGAAAATTTTCACGTAAGATTACACATTGTTCCTTAAGTCCTCTTTTTTATGATTATTATTATAGAAACTTCATTCTGATTTTTATTTTTACACGGCATTTTACTGAAGTCAATTTTTAAAGAGGTTTACAAAACTACAAAATACTGCTCATTAAATAGATCATCCCTTAAACCACAAATTATGTTACATACAAACCTAGAACAAAAGTACTTTAGTAAAATAAGTTGTGTTTTTTTCTGAAACTAATGCGTAATTAACACAACTTGTTTACATTTAGCAGGCATGCAAGAATAACTGATTCATTAAAGGAAATTCAACTTGTCTGGTCTGTTTACTGGTTGGCAAAGTCTGTTCCTTTTTCAGGATGATCTTTGATTTGTGAGATAAAAAGCTGGAGCTTATAATGAAAATGCTGGGGATTTATTATACTATTTTATATTGGTCTTTTGAGATATTAATTTATATTAATTCTTCCTTTCAATGTCATTTTTACAGTATATCGTTTATTTCTGTTTTATGCTGTGTCCCTCTGCAATTGAATCATTTTTGTGGTTTTCATTATTGATCTTTATTAGCTACCTTGATCTAGTTCTAAGATAGATTTATTTTCAGATAAAAAAGATAATGCCTTCTTCTACTTGGCTATCAGTGCCATTACTTTCACAGTACATCCTTGCATAAGAGAGAGACTAAGCAGACTCCGCTGAATGCCAAAGTTTATTCAGTAGGAAAATACAAAAATAACCCACTGAAAATTGGTAAAAAGGCAAGAAATATGAACTCTAACAAAAGCTTAGTATCCATCCATCTCATGATACTGCAATAGAAGTCTGTATCTTCTCAGGGGAAAAAAGACCTATAAAATTCAATAGGACTTATCCCAATTGGGAAAATGATTTCAGCTTTAAAGTCTTACCTCAACTTCAATGCCCTTTTGTAGAAAATAAATGCTTTCGCAGAATGGGCAATTGCAATAAAACTTACTAATACAGTTGCAAGGTATTACAGCAGCAGCATGAGAGAATTTATATGGAAGTTTCTCCCAATGTGTTTTTTTTTTTTTTTTGTCCTCTTTAAATGGTGGTCAAAGTGCATGATTAAAAAAAAAAAAAAGATCAAAAGAGAGCAACAGCAATAACCCCAAGGTATTATTTTGTTTGTTTCTTTGTTTTGGTATATAGGTTGATGACCAAATGAAGCTCCTTCAGAACTGCTGGAGTGAACTCTTAATTCTAGATCATATTTATCGGCAAGTGGTACATGGGAAGGAAGGCTCCATCCTTCTAGTCACTGGGCAACAAGTGAGTTTGCATAGTAACATCACTGAGTTGTTGGTTTTTGTTTTGGTATTAATGAATTTGCAAATAGATTTTAAACAGATTAAAAGCACTGCTGTGTCACACTGAAAGCATTTTCCACTGAACCAGAGATATAAGTTCCAGCAGAGTATTAGTGAAATGGAAAGTGTTCTCCATGCCAGTCTCAATGATAAATTTTACACATAAAATAAATATATATTTTAATTTTTAAATGTATTCCTTTGAAAGATAAAGAGGATGAAATGTGTTCGCAAAAGCCTGGATCTAGAAGAAACAAAACTGAAATAACTGGTCATTTCCCTTTATTTCTATGAATTTATGTCAAGTAAGTAAGTCATGGATCAGGCTAACCCTTTGCTAATTGTACATCTCTTAAAGAAAGAAAGAAAAATTAGTTTAGCTGAATTTAAAGCAGATAATATGCTCTCTTTGGAAAACAACTTTCAGAGCAGACAAGGCTAGATTAGATCATTTTGTGATAATAAGTACTGAAATAAAGCCTTGTGAAAGTGTTTAATTTATATAAGTTATAGCTTAGGATTCTTTATATTTGCTTCAAGATTCCTTCTTGAATTCCTGCTCAATAAATATAGAATTTTGAACGGACTAGAGTTCTGTTCAAATACATTACAGGCAAAAAATGTCCAAAGCATAAAGAGCTAAAACAGCAAAAACACACTGAAAATCAAAGATGCAGAACTGACACATATCTTACAATTAGAGATGAGACGGAGCAGAAGGCCTGGTGGTCAGAATAAAACTGTCAGCACCACGGACGGCTCTTCTCCACGGCTATCAAAAAACAGGATAAATTAAGAGAAGTTAAGCATATTTACCGATCTATTCAGTGTGCACAACTCGTTTAGGTCAGATAAATCATAGAGCGTTCACAGAATTTGTATTTTTTTACCCCATCGTTTCAAATGTGGGGTGCACGCAACCCATCTACATTATTCTACTCTATGGCACTATTGTCTCAAGCAGCGCAACTGAAGCGTAGTCAGGTGCCCAAACAATGAGACAAAGTTAGGACATATGTGTTATCAGAAATCGAAGGCTTGTTTGAGTGTGGGAGGGAAAGGCAGACCCAATTAGGGAACCAGAAACAGCTTTAAAAGTGAAAACAAATGCCCTCTAGGATCCATTTCTTCAGGAAGTTCCCTTTCACCGTCCTGAATAAAATGAACTCAGCCCACTTCGGAGCACTACAGAGCTTGATAGGTTGTCACAAGAGAACATCCTTGTGTCGTGGCCATACTCATTTGTAATTTTCAAGTAAAATAAATGAGAATGACAAGGCAAATTAAATCAAAACCTTACCCTTTGAACATTTATTACAGCTCTAATGGAAAAGAATGTACAGTGTCATGGGAAGGCAGAGTGCATTTTGTGCATTTTATTTCTGATTCAAAGTGAAACCAAATGATGGTCCACTGGCATTTAAGTAGCTGAAACCTAAACTGCCTCAATTTAAATACATATGAGGAAACAGTTGCTTGTTTTGACTGCAATCCACATTATTCAATTGCTCTCCAAAATTTACATAGAGAGCCTTAGCCCTAATTTAAACCATGTAAGCCATTCGTTTGCATTTATATGGATTGTTGTATGTGCTCTACATTAGGTTAGGGAGACATACGTTATATATGAAGCAGGTGAGTTCAACCCTTTGATCGCAGCTTCATTAACTACGGCCATGGTCATAATTAAGCTGTTTAAAAACTCATTGATGTCAATAAACAATATGCTCCAGTGCACCCCTGAAAATGTAGAGCCTTTTATGAAAAGGGGAGATTTAAAGTGTAAGAGAGTCAATTGGTCTAAGCGGTTAAGGCACCAGGCTAGAAACCAGGAGACTATGAATTCTAGTCCCACCTTAGACATGACTCCCTTGGGCTATTCTCTCTCCTCCATTGTTATTGTTGTTTAACAGAATTATTCATAGTCATTCTGTTGGTCTGTTTCTGTAAGGAAATGTGTCTAAAAGGATGACCCAATGGAGCATGGATTGTCTAGTCAAAGTTCTAAAGTTCAGATACAATAAGAAATATTGATATAATGCAAGTCTCAAATAAAGTACCAGGTGGAAAAGAAAAGCAAAAGAGGAAGACACGGACACAAAATTGGCTTGTGCTTTATAAACCATGATTAATAATATCCAAGAAATAATACCGTGAATTAGGCCTTTCTGTCCTTACTCTCATTAGAGCCTGCATTGAAGGGGGAAATGGCCCAAATTGATAGCCAAGTTTCAAATTATTTTATTCAAAGACTCACTCTACCCAGTGAATCCCACATCCTCTTTTGAAATATGAAATCAAAACTAAATTGACTAGAGAAATGACTATTTAAAAAGTTTGTCCATAGAGAGCCTAGAAACCAGGATATTGAGAGTTCTAGTCCTGCTTTAGTCATGAAAGCCAGCTGGATGAACTGGGCCATTCTCTATCTATCTATCTTTCTAGCTATTTATCTATCTCTCCCCCTCCCTCCCCTCCCTCCCTAACCCACCTAACAGAGTTTTTGTTGTGAAGAATATAGGATGAGGAAGAACTATTCGGTATGTTCACTGTCTTGAGTTATTTATAAAAATAATAAAGATGTGCTTAAAAAAATATTTAAAAATGAAATTGGTCTTTTGAACCTTGAAAGCTTAAAGCAGCATGTCACCCCCTAAAACTCACGAAGCCCCCTCCCAAAACATGATGTAATTTTTGGAGTTTTGGAGTGCAACCCTCAATGTGGCATGCAAAGCAAGCTATGGTTCTTGAGCTGGTGGAAACTGAACACCTCATTTTTAGGAAAACTTTATTTATTTATTTGGTTTCTATAGCCACCCATCTCAGCAAGTGATTCTGGGTGACTATAGAAATCAAATCAAAGCAATCGTAAAGTTTTATAACTTTTCCAAACCAGATACTCTCTAGACATGTTGCAATTGTAATGCCTCAAATTCCTAACCAGTTCTGGTTGGGAATTCTGCGTGGTCCCAACCCAGCTATAATCTATAAAACCAAAAATCATAACCTCAGAAATTGTACTGTATAGGACAATTTTCCAAGAGCTATGAAGTTTTTTATTCAAATAAAACACACTGCCAGGTATTTCTACAAATCACTTTCAAAGCCATTAAGAAACGAGTACAGATTGCAACAACATCACACAGCATTTAGTCACATTTAAATAATAGGCACAAGCACTGACTGTCAACTCAAGGAATCTTTAGAAATATTTGTTTCTTTTATTTCTAGGCAGAGATACAATCTCCTGTTAAATCAAAATCATGTCTAAATCGGACTAACTTCACTTTTGGCCCTGCCTTGTCAAGCTATTTTCAACCCAACATCACATATGTTTCTGATGGTATTCATCACAGTAACCTTGAAGGCTGTGCAGATTTCATTTTCAATTTTAGTCATCCTATAATCTCTTTCATAAACTTAAAATTGAATTATAAATACAAATGGAAAGAAGGATGGGAATGGAAGAGGAAATTAGCAAATTTAATATACTAATTTTGACATTCAGAATTATGACCTTTCAGGTGTTCCTTGAAATCAAATTGTGCATCCCTTACCCCACCTGATCTGATATTAAATTAGGGACAGGAGACATTTATACAATGACGTAGTTTTTTAAAATCTTTGGGCGGGGCGGGGACTAAAAACATCGAGGATTTGTGGTAGTGTCACAATGTTGTTTTCACCAGATGCACAAGACCAAAATGATTAAAGTTCTACTTTTCATTTTGCCACTCGTATTTCAGAGTTTTAATAAGACTGTCTATTTTATTTGTTTAAAGATTTCTTTTAAAATATATTTTATTTTATTTTTTTCTTTAAAGATAGTTTTGGCAATACAATCTTGAGAATCGTCCAGGGATTGAAGAACAGAAATACAAACAGACCACTCTCCCTCATTACCACTGCCACAATAAACAGAGCCATTTTAGTGACCATTTCTGAAATTCAAAAAGAGGCTCTGTTCTTTGTAAAACACACATTCTTCATTTATATTGGAGTGAGCTTTCAACTTTCATGGGCCCTTCAAAACTCTTCTCCAAATTGCAGAGTATAATGCCAGTGCAGTTGTCAGAATGGCAATCTTATATTAGCATTTCCTTATTAGCCGCTATGGCTATTCTGGAAAAGTTGAATCATCAGATGCCACATTCACTACACAGTTGCTACTCTTATTTGAGAGGGATCCCAGCTCATCTTAGTTTGTTTTCATCCCTGTTATTTCTCTACCAGAATTCTGGAATGTACAGAAATCTGGGAATAAAGATCCTTGCTCTTTATAAATGCCTAGCATTCCTCTAACTTAACAATCAATTTGTTCACAGAAGACACAAAATGACATACACACAATCCCACCCTAGAAGAATACTTTAAAAACTTTGCCATGTTTCACCTTTTCTTTCCACCATCCTAGGTTGTTGGAAGATGTACAGAATGTTCTACTGTGTATTAGATCAGATCTTAACTCTTTAACTTTATTCCTGGGCTGATCCGCAAGCAAACACATACACTAATGCTCCTTTTAGTCAGACTGTATGGTAAATTGTCCCATATGCCATTGCGAGTGTGTAAATGTTTTTTGTCTTCTTGCAAAGTGGTGTCAGCTGACATAGTGCTGGTACAGCAGCCTTCATATCCCTTGCCAGTGTCTTATGGCCATAAATCTCTTCAGACTATAGTGCATGTAGCACGCTTGACTTGTTGATTAACTTTAGTAAGATAGATCTTACACTGGTCCCATAGTAAAGTTATGCTTCGCGGCATAACTTAGTTCAACCACTGTTATTCTTGAAACAGCTTCCTCATTTATACAGCCTCTGGCAGGGACAGCCTTCGAACAAATGGTCCCCTAAGAGAGAAGCGATTTCCTTCCTTTTGTTCCATTCTGAAATCGCTGATTTTGTACTGCCCTTGTACCCCATATTTCTAGGCATGCAAGATTTATCTCTGCCATATGATTTGGTATGCATGGATCTGATCACATGTGTGCCATTTTGGAATAGCCACCGACACTCTAAATGTTCCCAAAGGTAACATGCATACCAACAAATGTTCACATGAGGCTGACCATACACTGCTGCCAGCTTTCGAAATGATAATGAACCGTTCACACTGTTTGTTTCAGCTGTCGAACCCATCATCAAGCAGATAGCAACAGGCAAGCTCCTCAAGTGCTGTTTCATGGGACTGCTATCTCTAAATCTAGTCCTAGCACCTGGCAAGAACTGTCATAGGCACTCTTTACAATGGCAAGCTTTATTTTGTTTAGACAGTAGAACTGAACTGCAGGATGAACCCACTATGCTTGGTATCTGCATCTGAGGGATTTTTTGTGATCAGTTTTCTTATGTGGCTAATATGATGCTGTTTGCTTGATGGGCCACAACTTTACCAAATTGACACTACAGACAAAACAGCTTTATATAAAGAGTTAGGGTTAATTTTAATGATCCACCCATTTAAATGAATAAGCCAGACTCAAATCTACCCTTAATCATAGAGGTAAGCTAGATAAGTTTGAATTAGTCACGTCTCCTTAGCTCAGTTGTCCTTGCGCAGCTGAAGAAAGTTCTCTGTGAAAAGGAGAAATTTAAAATTGTTAAATAAATCAAAACAGGAGCTATAGATATGTCCATCTAGTTATGTATAAACAAAGGAAGTTTACACACAGATTAACAATTTTATATCAATCTTCATTTCATGAGATGGAATACAAGTGTGTAGTAGGGTCTAGGGTTTTTTTTAAATTTGTCTCTTGATACAATCACAATCCATAAACATACTAGATGTTTTATATCACTTTGAAGAGTTATCAGTTTTACTATTTGCATATTAGAACTAATTAGCAACCTCTCTAACATCATCCAGGGGGAGAGGTCTGTGCAGAACTTAATTCATTATCTTCTGTTATTGGCATATCATGTTAAAATGACAGGCATCGTATATTGTACAAGTCATCAAAATTTTAATCAATTTAATGAAAGCTGATTTCATTCTGCATGCTGTCTCTGTGTAGGATGTATTCCTGTATAGACTGAATGCTTGTTCACAAAAAGGTTTGAAAAGACTTTTCTTTGATCCCCAAAACTAATTGCTGCAAATATTTTTGTAAATTAAAGTGTAATTTGGGGGGGTGGGATTTCTTGAAAAAATATATTTTAAATAATCTGCATAATATATTCTCAAAATGCAGATTTGACTTCATGCAATAATGAATTAATTTCATTGATCAATATAATCTTCTGAATTGAAATTATTTGTCAAAAGGAGAAAGCCTCCAAGAATACTGTATTCCAATACTGTATACTGTATTTGGGTATAAAAAGGAAAAAGAAGAACACTGCATTATGAAAGTGAACAAAAGATGCATTAAGTAATCAAACACATGAAATAAGCACAAATATGAATTTGTCTCAAGTTCTTATTTTTATTACAAGAAATATATGGAAAGTGATATATAGATTGATTTAAGAAATAATTAAATAAATTACAATTTTCTCATTAACTACATGGATCATTAATTTTAACTTCCAATTCCCACTTCAGTTTATTCCAAGGAAATAATTTTCTAACAATGTATCAGGATAATCATTATCATCCTTCATTTAAACTATTAACAATTAGAAGCCCACTTCTACTGTCCGTAGGAATTTTATAAACAATTCCTTGATGGAATTTGGAAAGGGGTAAGATAGCTGAACTTTGTAATTATCTGTTCCTTGCCTATCTGATATCATATTCCTTTGATATTTTCTTAATACATCCTAATAACTGAGAGATAGTATCTTATAAGATGAATGTAGTAAGATGAAAACAGATAGTTCATGACTTATATCACAATTGAGCCAACATTTTTGTTGCTAAACGAGACATTTGTTAAGTGAGTTTTGCCCCATCCTATGACTTTTCTTGCCACATTTGTTAAATGAATCACTGCAGTTGTTAAGATAGCAACATAGTTGCTATGTGAATCTGGCTTTCCCATTGACTTTGCTTGTCAGAAGGTCACAAAAGTTGATCACATGATCCCAAGACACTGCAACCGTCATAAATATGAGTGAATTGCCAAGTGTCTGAATATTCAGACTCATGACCATGAGGATGACACAATGGTTATAAGTATGAAAAACAGTCAAAAGTAACTTTTCTCAGTGCTGTTATAACTTTGAAAGTTCACTAAATGAACTGTTGCAAGTCAACGACTACCAGTTTTTCCAGACAGTGACAGTCCAGATATATTGTTCTGCAACTCGTATAGATCCCACATATTTTTAGTGTTGCATTTTCACTCTGAGGTTGTCATTCTTCTTAGATCTCAAAGGGAAAAATTGGAATTATCCTGTAGCTTCTACAACATTGTCTCTTGGGGTCCCAGAACAGCAATCCAAATATCTTTTTCTGTTAATGGCAATGTTATAACATACAAATCATCACACAGAGATTGTTCTATAACAAATTGTTCAACAAATACAGTTAAGGATAAGTCTTAAATATGTGAGTAAAATTCCTCTCTGGATCAACATCAGGATTCAGCCTGCATTCCCTCCCCTCCATGATTTTCAATCATACATTCTGAGTTAAATATTAGCTCCAAAGGATTTGTTTCTTTCAGAGACAAATAGGCCATTGACTAGGAAGCAGAAATAATATTCTCTTTAACAGGAACTCTCCCCCCTACCCCCACTCCAAGAGACATTAACCGGAGCTTTTCATGCACCGTTGAGTTTATATAAACTGATTGACACCTTTGGGGGTCATCCTTCCACTGAGTCATAATTTTGCTCACTCGTGAAAAAAAGGTTTTCTTGGCTCTCCGTATTCTCTAGCTAAAGCTGAAAATTCAACTCATCATATTTACACAATAAAAAAAATCCATTCTGCCTTGTTTTTAATTGCAAATCTGACTCAGGGGACCAATTCTCCTGCTTAGGAGGCATCCCCGTGCCTTCTACCAGGGAACCAAGTGCAGTCAATTATGGTAATGAAATGTCAATAAATATAAAAATTTAATACAGTCGGCTCTGGCTGAGTGGCAGATGAAGACTTGCCTCCCAGACAAATATGCTGGTTTGGCAAATATTAAATGCATCTGAAAGAGGAGTTAGTGCCTAAGAGTCCACCAGCAGTGGGTAAAAGAATCTATCTATTGGGGTTTCCCTTTACATTATCATTGGAAGAGTATGGTTCCAGTATTCATGAGTTTCATTGGAAAATCTTGATTTATTATTAGAAAGAGAAAATGATGTTTTCTCTTAAAGCTCGCTGGTTGACGTTAGGCTAGTCACTCTCTCTTACCCCAACCCACCTCACAGGGCTATTGTGGAAGGGAAAATAGGAGGAGGAAGGAGTATTAGGTAAATCTACCACTTTGACTCAAAGGTGGTATTCAAGAAGCTGTCTTTGTTTTTCCTTGAAGACGTTTCCCTTCTCACCCAAGACGTTTCTTCTATGATCAAACAAATTAGTGGCCCCTATTATTTTAGCTACAATATTAAGACTTGCAGCATAAATTATGATGTTCTTACATCCAGAAGAAGCTTCTTGGATGAGAAATGAAATGTCTCTTGAAAAACCATCTTTGGGACAACCATGACCTGGATGACTGAGAATCTCCAAAGACAACTAGCACTTTGGAGGTATTTATAAAAATAATAAAGATGGGATATAAATCAAGCAAGCAAGAAAAAAGGTATAATTGGTCACCTTATCAAGGGACAATCTTTTTCCAATATATTTCCTCAACAAATTGCAGAGGGGAAATTGGAAGCATTTAAGCCTATCTTTGCAGCAATCCTATGTTTGCTAGTTACAGCTAACAAATATTGTATTAAATGGTCATAGTGTTTAAGATCATTTATTTATGCTGCAAATGAACTTGTGAACCTCATATATTCAAATGTGATTTCATTCATAGTTCATGAACAAGAACAAGAACAAGGGAGAAGAAAGGTAACTCAACATAAACGTAACTTAAAACATTGAGTTTGCTTTCATTCCCCACCTAAATGTAATTATCTTGGTTTTCTAACTTGTGAAAAAAAATACCTACTTTCTATTGTCTTAAGATAAGACAGACAATCACATTGAAGCCAGGTAGATTTGAACAGTAGCTTTAAGAACAGTCATGAAGATAATTTAAACAGAACATCCAAATAAACATATCTCCAGTTAATAATCAATTACTTCTTATATCTGGAAGCTGAACTCCAGCACATTTGTTATTCATTAAGCTGTAGAAGGTTGATTTAAATAAGTCATTCTGCAATAAAATATTGTAGTTCAAAATACTCTTGTTTACTACCCGGTCATTCAGCTGTGCATTCCTGTTAAAACATGTCTCTTAAAAAATACACTTCCTTATTGATTTTACGATTACCAAATCCTTTAATTTTTTTCCCTTTATTGATTTCTAATATTTGTTAAGGCTTATGATTTTCCCTAACTTGTTCATATTTTGCTTTTGAGTTGGGATGATATAATCTGATCATATAAGCAGTAGTATTCATATCACAGTTTTACAAATAGAAGATTTTATCTCAGAGTGAGGTACACAAATGAAACAATATATTAACAGATGAAATGTGGTGTTAAAAAACATTGTATGACAGTAAGGGGCATGTATATGTGTACACAGTATGTTTACCTAGAAAGGCTAAGATTTTATTTCAGCCTACCTCTTGAGAACAAAAAGAATAGATAAGATAGGACGAGATACATGTTTAATTCTTCTTATCCTCACAATAACCTCACAAAACTAAGGCAGGTGTTATCTAGCCAATTTGATCCTTTTTCTGAGAAATGATGATTAAATTTTGGGAAGCCAACTAGATAATAGATAGATGGATGGATGGATGGATGGATGGATGGATGGATGGATGGATGGATGGATGGATGAATGAATTAGGGGTGACATGATAGCAGTATTCTAGTATTTGAGGGGCTGCCACAAAGAAGGGGCAAATTATTCTCCAAAGCACCAAAGAGCAGGACAAAAAACAATGGTTGGAAACTAATCGAAGTGAGAAGCAACCTGGAATTAAGGAGAAACTTCCTAACAGTGAGGACAATTAACCAATGAAACAGCTTGCCTCCAGAAATCGTGGGTGCTCCATCACTGGGTATTTTTAAGAACAGTCTAGACCGTCACTTATCTGAAATGACATAGGTTCTCTTGCTTGAACAGGGGACTGGACTAGACAACCTCCAAGGTCCCTTCCAGCTCATTCTATTCTATTCTATAGATAGATATAAAGATAGATATGATAGATAGATCTTTGTATATATTGCTGTCTAAATACTGAATGTGTGATGACAATTCTCATCAAAATTGAAGGCGTGGTTCAGAGTTCTTCAGGGGAGAAAATGGTCAAAACTGAAAACTATGTGCAGATGTATGTATTTATCCTTGTCTTCCTTGTGTCCCAGCACTTCAATGGTAAAAGGAATCCATTTACAAATGTATGAACTAAAAAATGATGTACCTGGTGAAGTAGAGTCTTCAAATTCTGGTGCCCTTTTACAGGTGGATTATTCCGTAATCGCATCGCAAGCAGGTGCCACCCTCAACAGTCTCATGAGCCATGCACAGGAGCTGGTAGCTAAACTACGATCTCTACAGTTTGATCTACGAGAATTTGTATGTCTCAAATTTTTGGTGCTATTCAGTTTAGGTATGTACCCTTATTTTTATTTAAATGAAAATAGATTAACTTTATTCTGCTGTTTAATTCTTTCCCAACTCTATATGCAGGTTGAGTTTATTCTTTCCAGTTCAGCAAAATATTAGTAATGTTATAAAAGAGCTCAAAATTCTATCCATCTTTCTTATTCTTTCTCTTTCTCTCCCATTCTCCCCCTTTCTCTCTCCATATTAACAAGATTATTCTCTGAAAATCTACTCTCTGTAGAACCGGTAGCTCTGAAGAGCAGCAGACATAGAACCGGTTCTATGTCTGCTGATGTTTTGGCCCACCGACCCACCTGGGC
Source organism: Laticauda colubrina (assembly GCA_015471245.1). Lineage (NCBI taxonomy): Eukaryota > Metazoa > Chordata > Lepidosauria > Squamata > Elapidae > Laticauda > Laticauda colubrina. The sequence goes on from BLBF01000020.1 coordinate 2,314,454, forward strand.
TCTTACCTGATTTTTATTTCCTGATTTTTCAACTTCAGCTGCCGAAAGAGGCACAGCTGCAGTTAGAAAAGCAAGAAAAGAGGGCTCTTTCAAAGGCTGCTTCTCTGCAGGCAGCTACTGATGATGTTTTACAGGTGCGAGGCTCACAGCCTGCAGGGAAGCTTGTAAATCCCGAACCGGTAGTTAACCCTGTCATATCCCACCCCTGTATCAGGACCAGACATCTGATGCACAGTATGCCAACTTATTTACAGACAATCAGTGCCCAGTTGGTATACCAATGAAATAAAACTGAAGTGGCAGAATCCTCCCACAAAACTCACCCCAACATCTCTCAACAGGTGTTTTTAAAAAGGAGCAATGGAGGCAGCAAATGAAAGAGAAAACAAGAGAGCAACAGAGAAACAAAACTGTACAGCAGGACAGAAAGTAAGAGAAAAGGGAACAAAAGAGAAGGGCAAGAGACAGAGCAGGAGTAGAAGAGAAAGGCATGACAGTAAAAGAACAGGAGGGACAAATAAGCTGAAGCAAGAAAGCTAATCCACAAATTATCTACAAGTGGATGGGGTGCACTACCTTAGCAAGGGTTGAGTGCAGATACCCAAGTAGAAGCAGGAAACTTCCAGTCATCCTTGAATTCTGACAGGCAATTACTAAAACAAATGGTCAAAAGTTCCATCTTCTGGTATAGAGTCAGAACTATGCAACCACAGAACATCTTGCCCATGGAGGACAAGAGGGGCCGCTGTCTCTGAGCCCTTTGGAAAAGCATCACAACCTGGCTCTGCCAGCTGACATGGGGTCTAAGAGTGTCATGCAGTCTTGGGGATGGTTGATGGATTGAAAGTATTTTCTCTGCCTTTTTGCTTTTCAGTTGTTCATTTTAATTCTATTTTTAATGTTGTTTTTAACTATGGCTTTTACTGTATTATTTGTAAACTGCTCAGAGTCATGCAAATGTGATGGCAGTATAGAAACGGGATAGAGATAAATTGACAGATTGAGAGAGAGGGAGAAATGATAGATGGATGGATGGACAGATAGATAAGGTTAGATAGATTAGATAGATGATAGATAAGATAGATTAGATAGACGATAGATAGATAGATAGATAGATAGATAGATAGATAGATAGATAGATAGATAGATAGATAGATGATAGATAGATAGATAGATAGATAGATAGATAGATAGATAGATAGATAGATAGTAAGAACAAATAAATGATGTTCTTCTCATCAGCAAGAGATCCAACAATCATGTTCTTTAACTTGTTTCCCATAAAAATTGCCAGTACAGTGTCACTAACTGATTTTGTTATTGCAAAACTGAGTTCAGCTGCTGGAACAGACAAAATTTTGCTTGCATATTTTTATGTCACCTCATGAACTGCAAGAAAACAGGTTAAACAGATATTTGGGACATATTTTCAGTCTTCACAATTGCAGTCTGTTCTGTTACTTAGCTCCCCATTCAGCTTCCATATATAGAGTAGACGTAAGGTTTCTCTGTATGTGCCATGGGAGGACAATGGAAAGAAAGCTACAGATGTTTTCTCTGCAAAATTTATAGAATAAAGACTTTGCCTTAGATATTTGTCTTAGATATTCCATGTATTTCATACAATTTTATAATTTTACAATTTTTTATAATTTTCTTTTTTATTCTTTCTCTTGAGATAATTCTTTCTCGTGAAATAATTTGTCGATATATTTGAAAGCAGGGTAGGATTTAAACAGTTTGTAAAGTAAAAAAGTTCCTAGATTAAAATCAATGTATTTTTTAAAGTATGTGATTGATTATATACACTATTTGATCTATTATTTGTTTAGCACTTGATGATACATAATCAGTATCCATTTTGATGGGTTCTTTCAAATAAGAGGAAAACCTATAACAAATGTTGGATGAACATCTGATAGGCATTCTTACAAAATGCCTATATTTGCTTATTGTAAAGCAAGCTTGCGATGTTCCTTCCTAACCTTTGCCCCCATCATGCCAAAGTGCTTCAAGTTCATTTTCCCAAAAGCATAGATACATTGCTGAAACTTCAGACTATGCCTGAGGCTGCTGCTCTGCTTTGCAATGTGTGAAGTCTTCTTTTTTTTTTTTAAGCAATAAAAAATAAAAGTTAAGTTCCTGTAGGCAATCTATATATGGAAGCTAAATGGTGGCATACAAAACTGCCATGTTCGAGATTCAGGTTTTATTGGTTATTTAGGTTTATAGGTTATGCACAAAATAAGTTTAAATTTGAGGATTGGCTTGTTTGTTTGTTTGTTTGTTCATCTTGTGACAAACAAGGCAAACTAAGCTTTATTTGCTGCTGGTCAGGGGAACTACCACAGCAAAGCCGGCTCATTGTGGATGTTTTTCTAACTACTAGGATCCAGAGTGTCTTGATATTCTGTGATCTTCTCCAAGTAACATAAGACTGCACTGATTAAAATGTATATCCACATTCGTCTACTACACCTAACAAAGCTAACATGGCTAGATAGCTACATAGCTAGATAATAGATATAAGGAGAATGAAAGAGAAGGAGGAGAGATGGATAGAGGGATTAGATAGACGGACGGACGGACAGACAGACAGACAGACAGATGATAGGTAGAAAATAGGTGGGGGAGAAAGGGAGAGAGATGATTAAAAAATACACATTGTATCTAGCTTGGTGGCAAAGAAAGGACTTGGTTTGGTTAGGAATTAGTACAAGAAACAGAATTAAATGGCATATACTATTGTAAATACCATATTGTTGAAAATTGTTATCGTACATGTTTTTTTGTATACAAAAAATAATTAAATTCAAAAATAACTTTCTAGTCATGGAAAGCAACTGCAGGCGAATGATGTATATGACATATTTTGTCCTGCTTTAAAAAGTCTGGCCTCAAAAAGCTCACTTAAACTTTTATTAATTTTTAATCCTCCCTGAAATACAGTGACATCCTTTTCTGCCAAAATTCTGCTTAATTCTTTAGACTTTCATATCTCATTTTTCCTTGTGGTAGGCATGACCAAATATGTTTCCTGTGTTCGTATTATAAACCATAGTGGGCGGATTCACCTGAGATGTTGTTGGACTACATCTCCCTGCGCCCCTTGCCAGGATCTTTTATGACTGGGCCTGTTGGAAATAAAGTTCAGCAACTTCTGAAAAACCATGTCTTGTCTAGTTCTGATCTAGCCAAGAGCATTTCAATCAAAATGTACAGAGAGATACATCAGTTTAAAACACAAACTTAAGGGGAAAATATATGTTTTTATATCCTTCTGAAAGTATATGCAATGCTGTACTCATAGAAGCATTATGATGTATGCTGATTGTTTGTTTATTTATTTTATTTGTAACACGCCTTTATTGTTTTTATAAATAACTCAAGGCAGCAAACATATCTTAAACAACTTCCTCCTCTTATTTTCCCCACAATAACAACCCTATGAAATGAATTGAGACTATCACCCAGGTGGCGTTTATACCTAAGAGAGGACTAGACCTTACAATCTCTTGATTTCTAGCTTGGTGCTTTAACCACTAGGCCAAACTGGTTACTTACAAGAAGTCAAGACCATTACTAGATATAAAACAATCTTCACATTTATTCAGTAGATAAAACTGTGGTTCAATCCTTTTGTTGGAAGGTGGTGGCAAGTAATCAGATAAGGCCGATCTTGCTAAAATTGTCCCCACTTCCTTCTAATCACCTCTCTGAGAATGGAGTTAATTTTTCCATTTTAAAGGTAGTGTAATTTCAATCCAGAGAATTTAGGAATCTTGAAAAATCTGTTGAGCTTTTTAATGTTGCATCCATATTATTAAATATAATACCATACAGAACTGTTTTAAAAACCTGTTTTGTTAATTATGTGCATCATCTTTGTAGAATTACAAATCTTTAAAAAATAGAACAAAGTTAAGCATCAGCTAATCTTTAAGCTCTGAACTGGAAGTTGCTGACTCTTTCCAGATGTTGATGACTAGGGAATAAAAACACTACTGTTTTAGGAATTATTATTTTCTTATAAATTAACTAGCTGAATAGCACCTCTTGCCATAGGTTTTCATGTAAGATATTTTCACACATGTTAGGCACTGCAGCAGAAATGTCTCAAGAGTTATGTAGTTTGCTCTGTGATGAAATATTTAAAGCAAGTCTTCATACTTCAGTGATATTCTAAACGGCTGAACAGCTGAATTATATCTGAAAAATGCTCACATTTATTTTAAATAATTATTACGTGTTGTCATTTTCAGTGGCCACTTCAAGTATATTCATTCATTTAGAATGTTATTATTCATAGCTCTTTATTTTTTGAACTACCTGGCTTCATATTAATGGAGGAACAAATTGTAAATCATACAGTACAACTTTGTTCTCTTAACTCATATGTTTGTTTTTCTAAAATATAATTTTTTATAAAGGTTAAAGAAAATTATCTGAAAACAAAATAAAAGAAACAAAACAAGATAAAACAATAACAAATACAAATGTTACAAATGCTGTATATACTCATAGATAAGCCATGAATTTTAAGTGCCAAAATACACCTCCAAAAATGTGGGAGTATATGTAATAATACTTTTTGAAAGTACCTGTATATCCTCTATATACTTGTAGATAAGTTCATCTTCAGATAAGCAAGGTCTCGAATTTTTAACCAAAATATTATGAGAAATATGGATGAGCTAGTTGTGAAAATGAAAACATACAAAAGTTTTGATGGTCAGCTGATCCACAGATGAGTTTATATCCAAGTACAGTATATACGATATAACTATTACCTACATCTTAATAGAGTAGCTATTTTTTTTTCAGGCTTGCAAAAAAACCTGAAAACATTGTGTGCAGTACCCAAATTTCACTTAAATCATTTCAAAAGTATAGACACCCCTAGAGAATAAATCTGGGAGACACAATCATTCAGTCACTGCAAAGCTATATTTTAGGTAGTTCTTGACTTATGACCACAAATTGAACTCAAAATTTATTTGGCTGAGAATTGTTAAGTGAATTTTGCTCCATTTTACAACCTGTCTTGCCACACTCATTAAGGGAATCACTTCCGTTGTTAAGTGAGTAACACGATTGTTAAGTGACTTTGGCTTCCCTGTTGAATTTGCTTGTCAGAAGGTTTCCAAAGGTAATCAATCACATGACTCCAGGATACTGCAACCGTCATAGATATGAGTCAGTTGCAAAGCGTCAGAATTTTGATCATGTGACTATCGGGCTGATGCAAGGGTCGTAAGTGTGGGGAAACTGTCATGTAAGTCACTTTTTTCAGTGGCGTTGTAACTTTGAACAGCCACTAAATGAACGGTTGTAAGTTGAGGACTACCTGTAATGTGTTCTTTTAAACAGTTAACAAAAAATAAAAACTTTTTTTCCCCCCTTTGGGCTGTTCATGCTTAGGCACGCCTGACTTTTTCTCTTATTTAGCGTGTCCTCTTTCTGGCAGCCGCAGCCACATCCGCAGGAATCCAGTCCTTGTTTTCTTTTCCCCCAATTTTTCCATTTCTCCTTCTTGCTTTCCTTACTTGAAGTCAGCCTGGATGATTTGTCAGAGCCTCCATCCGAACAGCTTGTAAAGTGAAATGCCAATATAAGGAAAGTTAGACATTTTTTGACCCATGTCCAGTCACTTAATGCTAGGATAGGCAACCGACTGATGTGTACTGTTTTCTTATCCCTGTCAAGACTACAGATAAATGTACTTCATTTAAGAAATGAAGGCTTTATCAATGAGCAAATAATTGCAGAGCAACTATTGATCCACATCTCACTTAACAAGAGACAACTGGAACTTGTACAGATGATAAACATTTAATCATTATGTATAGTAAACAACAGGCTCTTGCTGAACACAGAAAAAACCACAGATTTCACATAGCAAAACTTGTAGGTAGTTTGTGCAAACAAACAAAATTAAATTTAAACCACCGTCACCTACACTGTCTGAATACTGTGACTACAGACTTCTACCACTTGTTCAAATTATGCAATTGAAGCAGAAACTCTACTGGTCTAAAAAGATGTTGTAATTCCTCTGTGTGGCTTTATTTTGAAAGCTTCATTTATGTTGATTTTTATTCTGAAGAGTTTATCTCCTTTTGTATTTATTCCCATTCCATAATTAGAAAATCCTCTGTCTGCAACTTAATGATTTCTTCTCAAAACTCATTGATTTTTCTGCTATTATATGATAGTGAGGCTAATCTGGTAAGCTATTTTTTATTTTGAGGTGGGAAATGATTCATGTAATTATTTACCATAAAATATTTAAAAGTTTTTTTGCTGATCATATTTTATATCAGTTTTTAATGGCAACAAAGTTGAAACAATGTCAGATTTAAAAATAAATTATGGCAAACTAAAGTTTTTCTTGTTCTGTATTACCTACAGTAAAAGACTTTATAACACTCTTTTTTCTAAATTACTACTACATAAGTAAATTTGATATTCTAATCAGAAATACCATTCTTGCTAGTTATATCTGTTAGGTACTGTCAATTCCATTTGTATGTACATATTTTTTCTTTAAAATAAATAAATAAATCATATTCCATGAGATCATTGGCAGATTTCCAATGAATGTTTAGTAAAGCATCCAGCACAGTTTTTTTGCAAGCGAGGTTTCATTCCTGTTAAAACTCCAGGTTTCCAGTCTAACTCTCTGTGGGCAGGTTTGGTGCATGAAATGACATGTAGGACAAACACAGAAAACTGAAACCTTTTAAGCATTTTTAATATGGAATGGATTACCTATGTAAAATTTTAAATGCTATGAGTTATATATACTTTAGTCTGCTTTAAGTGTTCATTCCTTACAAGGAGGTAGTATGCAATTGTACTGCATATTGACTGCCATTCTGTATATTTATCTACTAACTGCATGAAAGTCTTGGAAGGCAAACAGTGAATAAGGACAACCAAGAGATAAAACACTGGTAGATGAAAGGTTCCACATTTCATTTGTTTACAAGATTTCTCAGCAGCATTCGCTGGTTTCTAATGAGCAGCATAGTCACTTATCATCAGATTTTCCCCCCAAGCTTTGCCTAGAAATGAAGCTTCTAAAAGCCAGAGATCAGCTCTGGCTTGTAGTATACAATATACAGTTATGGCAGGAAGTGAGCTTCTAATTCTTGTAACCTAGAGAACAGCTAGTACAGCAGCAGCAGCGCAGAACTCAGCTGGGCAGCGTGGGCGGGGAGAACAAGCCAGAAAGTTAATTATATATGGAAATGATGGGGGGGGGGGGAATCAGTGATCACAGCTATTGGTTTGCCCAAACTGGTGCAACAAGGCAGCAGCCCACCACTGGTTTCATTAATACTTTCATATTATCTCCAGAGGCCAAAGAGCCATGTCCCAATTTCCTTTATCCTTATATCTAGGGATACCTTTGAATATTTAGAGTTCCATGTCAACTTCCTTTATGGACTGGGATCCACAGCAAATCTCCTCAACTAAGTTTTTACTGGCTTGGCGGATTCCACCCAGAGAGCCAATTCTGTACATACCGAGGCACTGAGCCATAAATAATTTTAAAAATAATAACCAGTACCTTAATTGCACTCAGAAACCTACTGGCAATCGGTGCAACTCCCCAAAAGATGTCATAAGCAAACAGCCTGATCCCAGTTACTACTTGGATTGTTGTATTCTGGATCAGCAAATGCTTTGAGATAAAGAAAGGGACGTCATGTAGAGTGTATTGCAATTGTCCTTATATAAGGTTACAAAGCCATGAGTGACCATCAAAAAAGTTTTCCATCCAAGAAAGGCTACTGATGGCATAACCTGTAGAGCTAGGCAAGGTTCTTTTGCTTCACCTGGCCTTGGAACAAGAGTCATGGGTCCCAGAGAATCCCTATATTGTGGACCACCTGTGTTCAGGAAACACAACTCTGTTCAGGATGAAAGTTGTAAGAATAATAGAATCCATAACTTTGTCCACCTATAATTATTCCATCCTGCCCATTTTGTTGTGAGGATAAAATTATCTTCTAAATTAATGCCTTTAAACAGGTCATGTCATTCTGAATCCTGAAGAAACATCCAGATCCAAACAAATTTGTAAATTTCAGGAAATACTTAATCCACCAATAATTTCTGCTAATTAATTTAATTTTGCCTTCCAATTTGAACTACAAGATATAAAACCATCATGAGTTGATTTTTCTTATATAAAATAGACAAAGTTTGGCAATCTAAACACACACACATACAATGAATGATTGTGTTATGTCCTTTAGTGCTATTATGGACACTCTGTCTGCTGGGACATATTGGGTGATTATAGGCCAGTCTTTTTAGAAAAAGCCATGGGTTTCAAGTTAGCAGTAACCATCTATCAATTCTAGAGATTATGGCATGATTTACAGTCCCAGCATGGCGTATCCTCTGATTTTCTGCCTCCCTATGAAACATTGTGCTTTCCTTTTCTATTGATGTATCAACTATAATAGTTACAAGCAGCTACAGAAAAATCAATAGTGGACTTTCATTACTGAGAACATAAAGTAAAAGAGGGCCACGCTGTGAGAGTTTTGCTGTTAAATAGTCACTGACTGCAAGGTATACAATAAATGTCTGTTATTTTGGTGTAAATGAAAGATGTCTGAATTTGAAACATCAACCATCTCCAATTCTGGAGACAACCAAAGCTGGGTCAGTAAGCTTAGCTAGCAGTTCTTCCCTGAGGCAAGGAACAAGACTGATCTGTCTTTCCAACAATGAAACTTGGATTAACGACAAAAAAAAGCTAAATAAGAACTGCAGATGACGTTTTTCTGTAAATTACATTGCAATCTTTCTGCCATGCTCACCTGACTTAAACTGGACATTTTAATTGTAGGGAGGTTCACTGTGTCTCAAAAGGATACTTTACTCTAGGATGAGCAGAGCAAATCATCTCAGTTTTGCATACTTTGACAAGCAAGAGTTAGGAGAAACTACGTCAAAGATTCATTTAATTAATGTAAGGGTGGAAATTGCATTTGGCATCAGTAATGGAATGCCTTGGAAAAAACTTAGGACTACCAACACTATCTAAGGGCATTTTATCTATTTTCAATATTTCCTGATAATGGGATTTGGGACTTAATATGTTTTAATACATTTTGTAGGACAGCATGTAGAGAAAGATTATTTGTCTCTGCGGTGATTGCTGAGTGTTTATTAATTTCCATCAATGTTTCAGAATTACTCCAGACCTATTAAGATAACAACATTCAAAAACACCTTATCATTCCTAAAGAGTTAAAGCAGTTGGAGGCATCAGATAAATTTATCTTGCTATTTTAATGTTCAAAGTTAGATAATTCATTTGTCTTTCTATGATTAATATTTTAAAGTGATAACATCACTTCAAAGGGCCAGTTTCACCATGAACTTTTATGTGGTCACTCATTCATAAAATTAAAAAGTAAGAATGTGAAGTAAGTAAGAAGTAAGAATCTGACAATATCACAAGGAGTGTGGCAGAATTTCTGAATTTGGAATGGGATATGGAAAAAACTCGTTATTTCTAACTCTTTTTTAAAATGACTCATTTTGTCGAATCTAAACCCAAATAACCCACCATTTAAGTGTCAGCTTTCTGTGGTTAGTCCACATGTTCTGCTGTGTACAAAGCAAATTTATGTATTTCCCATGGCAATTAGATATATTTTTAATTTACTTAGGCTGAGATCCAAGGGCTTGTATGTGTTTTACACATACTTTGAGACTCTTACAGTCTACAGACGCCTCGCTGGGGCCTCTTTCTGCTTTAGAAGTTTAGACAACCTTCTGCAAAAGCTGTTGATGTATCAGAAAGTGGAGTAACAAAATTGGTGACCCTCAGTATGCCCTACTTGTACATATGCACACATACCCACACAAACAAAAACAAAAACAATAAACATTATTTTTGTTCGTAATGGGGTTCTTTGGTTCATATCTGTTCATCACAAAATTATAAATATATGCTTTGTGTTAACGGCTTCTTTAGGATATCAAGACAATAGCTGAATTCGTCTCCATACAGCTATTTGCTTAGAATAATAGCTAGAAAATAATAGGCAATCCCCAAATTGCCTTTCCTTTCTTTTTGGCTTATAAACTTATTCCTTCAGGGAAGAGGAACATAGATCATAGAATAGCAGAGTTGGAAGGGATCTTGGATGGTATCTAGACAGCACCATCTGCTCAAGCAGGAGACCCTTCACCATTTTAAACAATTGCCTGTCCAGTCTCTTTCTGAAAGCCTTCAGTGTTAGAGAACCCACAACTTCTGAAGGCAAGCCATTCCATTGGTTGATTGCTCTTACTGTTAAGAAAATTCTTGTTAGTTCTAGGTTGCTTCTCTCGTTGGTTAGTTTCCATCCATTGTATTCTTATTCATATTTTATTCTTATTGTGGTGCTTTGGAAAATAGTTTGATCCCCTCATCTTTGTAGGAACCCCTCCAATATTGGAACAGTGATATCATCATGTCACCCTTGGTCCTTTTCACTATACTAAATAAACTCAATTCCTGCAACCCTTCCTCATAGGAATCACACAGTAATTCATAAAGCTTAATCATTCTTGGCTGAATGCAAACTGGGGTTACAAATGATAAAACATTTTTCCAATGCTTTAACAAGATCACAGATAGCTTAGGCAATTGATGGATAAAAGACCCTTGGTTAGAACCATTTTCATAGGATTTATTAAATACTGGAAGAAACAGGGGCAACAGTAAATTATTTTTTTAATCTGCTGACATTATTATTTTTTTCTTCTTAGTATCACTATAGTGCAATATGGATGGGCATCCTTTCTTAATCTTCCGAATCTTCTCCAAAATGTTTTTAAAGTATAAATACAGTTTGAAACTTTTTAAAAAGCTATGTGAATGCTTTGGCAGGAATGTTTTCTTTTGTCGTCATCTTCTTTGAAGCAGATCTTAAATGTGATAAAAGGGTTAAAATAATAATTTACAAACAAATGGTCAAAGAGAGACCATAAGATTTTCAAAACAAAACCAAGACAGGCAAAGGAAACCAACATGCAATTTCCATCTGAGAAAAAATAATGGTTACTGGCTTTCCTTTCTCTCATTTTGACATGTCCTGTAATGTGCATGTTATACGTATCTCTTCACCTGTGGCTTTTCAATTTTGTCTTATGAAGCATCTTGTATTGTTTGGTAGGGTCCACTAGCAGGCTAGAATTTCCACTCCCATGAAATCATTATCTAAGCCAATATATTTAGCCAAGTTCATAAAAGCTTGAATGCCATAATGACATGTAAATGTCATTCTCTTCCCAAGAACCAGAAGAATGCCTTTAAGCTAATATTTATAACAAGAAGTGTTCGACTGAAAACTCTTGTAATTTTTATCATACCGGAGGCTGTTTTCCTCATTCAATTAGCTGAATTTATCCCGAGGCAAGCCAGATATCTAGTACCAGCTAAATTTCAAAAACTAGAGCTTGTGTTTCGACTTAATATATCCCCCTTGGATCTGCTTATTTAATTCTCTTTTATATGAGGATGTTTCTATGGTCTGGACTATTGGAACAAACCAAACTTTTATATCTTATTCCAAGGGCATAAGAAAATTGGACCGGGGGGTGGGGGGGGCAGGGGGAAAGAGAGAGAAAATGGAAACAAATGAGTTCATCAATGAGAATGATAGGAAAATTGATATTTGGTTTATTTTCTAATCAGCTGAGATTTTCCCCTTTTAGAAAAAACTGTTTCTGTTTTATTCAATGACACTCCTCCCCCAATAGATACAGATTTATTTTATGAATGCACATAGGATACTAAAAATAGGCTTTGTTCTAATGAAAGAAAAATGCATCTGGAGAAACGTCATCACAAAATAAATGAAAATTCTTCTATTTCTTTTTATATATTCATCAGGATAATTCAAAAGAATTAAAAGTTACAATCCCAGCTAAAAGTAACTACAGCAGAGGTCAAAAAAATCAGGATGGCATTTGCAATTTGATAATCTATAGCCATCCTATAGCCAGGGATTCCCAGTCTTGTGAACTTTAAGCTGCATGGACTCCAAATCCCAAATTCCTCAGTCACCACCGATAGCTGGGAAATTCTGGGAGTTGAAGTCCAGACATCTTAAAATTGCCAAGATTGGGACTCCCTGTTCTAAGGTACCTAGAGAAAATCTTCAGCCTGGTTTCCTCAGAATATCCTTGAGGTTCCCGGGGCAAAACTAGATAGGATGCAAATACAATAAATGGTATATGGATGCTATGGTTTTTAAGACTCCTGTTTATATGAGGAAAAAATGAGTGGAGAAACTATTCTGAGAGGATGACAATTTTGGAAAAAGTAAACAATTGTAGGAATAGAATTCATTAGCTTAGCCATATTTGTCCACTCAAATATCTATAAGACAAAAGGGGCAAAGGCTCCATGTTCAGTAGGGAACACTATTCTGCCAGGAGAGGAGAAAGATTTTTTTGCATATTATTCATTATTTCAATCTATCCTTTAAAAGGTGAATGCTATCAGACGGATCTAAGAGGCTTGTCAAACAAGGAAGACAAGATGATAAGGGAGGAGAAGAAAAAAAAGTATAGTTTCCAGTCCTATTTTCCAATCCGAGTAACTATTGGAATAGTTTCAGTAGCACTCTGGGGAGAGAGGACAATGAAATCCTCCCCATTTATTTTCTCTCTTTTTATATCCTCTCTGACCCCATTCAAAATGCTGCTATGGGAAACATATTCTAGGGGTGAACAAAAGAGAAACTCTCTTCCTTTGACCTCAAAAGACATTTTCCTGGTTCATAGCATTTCCAATTTAGCAAAGGGTGGCGAAGCTGATCTGTTGTGTAGAAAAGTACCATTTTCCAAGCTTTAAAAAAAAAGAAGGAAAAAAGAAGGAAAGAAAAAAAATAATTTTAAATAATACACTGGCAGTTTGATGCCATAAAGTGTTTTAAAGTGTGCTTTTATTTGACTTGTGAAGTGGTCTGTAACAAATTGGGGTTCTAACTATCCTTAATAGTTAGAAATTAAATAGGATTCAGCCCAATAATTCCAACATTTCCTTACTATGTAAGCATCTTATTCTGCATCTCCAAGAAAGTATCATTGAATCCAGCCTATTATTTCTGCTCGAATGGAAACTCATGAGTTGTTGTAAAGCACTTTACAAAGGCAAAAACTCTAAAAACAATTTAAGTATTATTTAACATGTCATTGAACTTCAAAAATATTTTATGGCCACAATAAAGAGATAGTGTCTAAAACTTGCTCAGGCAGGTAATAAACATATTAAGTATCTGTACTTTCTTTGGCCAGCTTGTTCACCTTGTGTGTTCACTCCTCTTGGTGAGTGACTCTGAATAAATGTTAAGAAGAACAGTTTCAGGAATTGGGTATGGCTAATCTAGAGAAAAGAAGGACTAGAACTGACATGATAGCAGCATTCCAGTACTTGAGGGAATTAATCAAGGAGAGAAGCAACCTGGAATTAAAGAGAAACCTCCTAAGAGTGAAAACTAACCAGTGGAACAGCTTCCCTTCAGAAGTTTTGGGTGCTTCATCACTGGAGGTTTTTAAGAAAAAACTAGACAATCAGCTGTCTGAAATGGTATAAGGTCTCCTGCTTTGAGCAGGGGGCTGGACTAGAAGACCTTCAAGGTCCCTCCCAGCTTTATTCTGACTGATTGACTTAACTCAAGAGTAAAATCATAACATTTCTTCAAGTCTTCTCGGATCCCTGTGATGACATCATGGGCCCCCAGCCTTCCACAGACCACAGGATGAGAACCACTGGCATAACTTTGCATTGGTCAAAGCTTCCTGTTCATTTACTGGGAGTTTCATTCTTTTTTCCTCTTGAAATATAAATAATGCATTTACATTGATGTTACGCTTTTCATGAAGAATATCATAAAAGATGACTGTACTTCCCTCATCATATCAATGGCTTAGAACAATGTATCATCATAATCATGTCTTTTTCATTGATCCTTTCCTGAAGAGCTACTAATAGCTTTCCGGATATTCTGTTATATACCATTTCCAATGCTCCACTCTTTCTACCTTATGTTGTCTGTGAAATGTTATTGTCTGCCACTGAGTTCTCCTTCCTCTTACTCAGAATTTTGAGAAACTCAAGAGACAAAATCCGATGAATGTGGATCATGTTTTCCATGTTGCTGTATTACCATTCCCTACAACCTTAGTTAGCTTGACGAATAATACTAGGTACTTATAGCTAATCAACAGTTTAAGGTGAATTTGGGTTCTTATTCTTTGCATGATACAACAGTCAACAATCCAACAAATAGAAAAATGGGGATTAAATACTGGCTTAAGGGCATGTTTTAGAAATATTGACTCCAGGGGAAGGTACCTCATAAGGGTTTTAGGAGATCACTAGTCATATAATCTTTTTTGTTGCAGGTTATATCTGTATGAATATTTATGGTACTAGAAATTAAATGAAATAATTTTAAAATTATTGATTTATTTGACTTTGCAAACTTATATCCTTTGGAGCTGTTAATTTGTGACTCCTACAGGTCTTTGACAGACATCTTTAGAAATGGAAAAAAAATGGGGGCAGGGATGATTGTTGATAAAGTGCTCTTTGTTATCGCATTGATTTATTTCAATTGCCTTCATTGGCTGTTGCTCATGCCAACACCATCACAAAGTCCCTATTGCTATTTATTTATTTGTTCATTTGTTTATATATTTATATATTTATTTGCTTTATAATACTTGCAAACTACCCCAATTTATGAGACTTTTATTATTAGAATGTATTTGCTATATGATATTTGGTCAGGTGAATTCACTACTTTGATTAAATTTGATTGATAAAACTGAGGTGTCCTTACCCCCAAAAGAGGCCTGGCTTTGACATTCATGTGCTGAGTAGTTGTGTGTTGGTAACTTCAGAGCTCAGAACTCATTATTTGTTTGCTGATAGTCTCAAGGCTGAGAAGGGCATAGAACAATCCTTAAATCTCTTAGTCTAAAAATTGCAAATGGTCCGGAATACTGCCTGATCTAATTCCTGCACTTTTCTTGGAAAGATTTTCCAGAAATGAAATTTGCCATTACCTCCTTCCTCTGGGCTGAAACAGAGTGACTGGCCCAAAGTCAGACTCTCTTTGTGCCTAAGGTGTAACTAAAACCCACAATCTCCTAATTTTTAGGTTGCATCTTAGCCACTACACCAAACTTCAGTGTAGGTTCATGTTGTATCAATGATCATTTCTACTTTCTTTTGGCAGAGCTCAGAGTAAGCAACCAATCCCCCCTCAATCAGAAACAAGTCTTTTCCTTGTTATAGTTTAAGAGGAGATTTTTTTTCCCCTCAGGTTTTTTTTAATGCTTGTTTTAGTATTGTGCTTTATTAACAAGTATTTTTGCCTGTTCTTCCCACTGTGCTTTTATTTTACTTTTTAAGTTATGCCAATCTTTTAAGAAGATGGTGTCAATATTCTAAATAATGATATAAAACAAGACATCGTTTTCTTTATAGCATTTCAACTATAAACCAATATAACTGATGATGAAAAACCTTAGGTTCCTTGAGAACAGCAGTCAATGTTTAAGTTCGGCAGTAAATATAGTTATTTTTCATTGGAAACTACTTACCCAACAGCAGCCATTTTTCAAAATATAACTTGCCATTCACTTTTAATTTTTCAGAATTAAAATCCTTTTAAAATCCTTTTCAGAATTAGCAAACTACATGAATTTTCTATCAATTAATTCTGCACTGAATTACAGCGCTTCAAATATGAGGAAAGGAAGCTTCTTTGAAACCTAAATAGTTTTCTTCTCTGAAGGCTAAGACCCATTGTGTTTTTACTGACAAAAAATGAGATCATGCTCTTTTCTATTCATATTTAATATACAGACTTTGAGCTAAGCATCTTTATTTTGTGATGAAGGGATAAACTGTCAGAAATAGGAATTTTAAGAAGTTGCTGGCAGACTTCTACAATGACTGAGAATGGCATTTTAATTTTTCTTTTTTAAAAAACTGATCTTTAGAAGTAAATTATAGAAAGGGTATAGTTTGCATTTGACAAAAATACTATTGCAAGAGCTTGCAAAAATACAATATATTGTACAAGACTTCAGGGTTTACTTGCCTGTAAGGATGGGAAAAGAGATATGTCCCACTGTGAACATTCAGTAAGACTGTTTCATATTTTAAAAATTGCTAATTAGTCCCTGAGTGAATAAAGTGGAAGAGATAAGAGGTTGGTACTATTTTTCCTTTTCTTGTACTTTGAATTGAAAGAGCATACAGCAAGAAAGCCTTTCTTGGCACAAGCCTTTCAAACCTTGAAAATGCTGATTTCTTAGATTATGCATAACTCATGAATTCTCCATTCTCTGCCTCCATTTACCAAGAACTTGGACATTGGGAAAAAAAAGAGCTTTAAATTCCAAAGATTACTTTGTTAAAGTAACAGATTTGATTTCTTGGCAGTGCTGACACCAAAAGAGTCCTACTGGCAATGCATTGTATTTTCCAAGACTGCCATTATGTTTTCACAGGGGCTTTTTTTCTTCTAGAAGGTGAATCGTTGTTTGTAAATAAACCAAAGCTCTTTGCAGCAGTAAGTGTACCTAAAAGACATTGTAAAGCCTCAATTACACAAGTATTTTTTTGGTAGATATCCAAATTTCTATTCTTTATCATATACAGTTAATCAACAATTTAAGGCATTGCAGAGTTAGGCTGAGGGTGTATTCAACTATGTATTCAAGTAGTTGAATAATTCATCTTAGAATGAGTTTTGGGTTAAAGGTAATCTGGGTAAAAGCCACCAAATGTTCTTTTAGAAACACCATTTATTTAATATTTTCCTTTCAGTTAGTCTTATCAAACTGTTGTTTTCATGACATTGCTTTTGTTAAAAAAAAAAAAAAAGAACAAGTTATTTTTAGAAAAAGAAAAACCACATATTTTCAGTGCAAAATTATCAACTAATTCCAATATCAAATAGGATCGTTCATTCATTGCAACTGAATGCTCATGGAGCATTTGAGTGCATGATCAATCTAGTCTAGGATAAGAGGTTACTTTTTTTTCTTAAGAGTTGTCTTTATTACCAATAGCTATAGAGCAAACATGTTTTGCCTGAAGTCTATAACACGACCTTCAAGGCTGGGAATACTTTACAAATGAATACAAATGAATGCACATTCCATTGTTTTGAAGGATTTTGCTGTGGGCTGAAACATCACATAGTACAATCAGCCACACAATAAAAGAAATATGGTTTTATTGATTCAAATAGGAGGAACTGGGGGACATTCAGAAGAATTCACATGCAATGGAAAAATATTTGATTTCCCTTTTGGTAATCCTAATACCAAATAGGAGATTTGTCCAAAGTGACTTTCTTTAGCACACAGTCAAGAAATATATACCTGTGTATATGTTTACATGGATCTGTACAATCCTGCAGACGCATAAAAATATTTCAATTGTGTACTATGCTTTTTTTTTATTTTATGCATTCAAGTTAGCATTGTCTAGTCCTTGAAGATTTCTTAACATTTTTAAAAGTGGTTTGTCATTGTCTTCATTCTAGGGCTAAGAGAGAGTGACTGGACCAAAATTACCTAGCTGACTTCCATGTCTAAAACAAACCTAGAACTCGCAATGCTGCATAAACCACTATATCAAATTAACTCTTGCTTTACCTCTCATGAAATGTTATTAAAGGATGGATTTACCTGTCATTTCATGGCCAGAGACAGTAAAGGAGACAAGATTGAGTTTAAAAGGAAAACTGAAAGAGCTGCACTTGAACAGCACCACACATTTGTGTCCCAAAGAAATTAAACATGTAGAGAATCCACTTGTACCTAAGACTGACCAACATAATTTGTATTAGAAATAGATTATGCCTGAGTGAATTCCAGAATTGTATTTCAGGTTATTTCACAGCCTAAGAAATCCTGGACTGAAGACAGTCTACAAGAGCCATAAGCCGTAAGGGAAATTATTTGTGGGCAATGCTTTGTACCAGGAATTCAGAGTAGTCGATAGGGAAGTAAAGGGATAAATATAATAAAAGAAATAAATGAAAATATTTGCAAACTATGTCATATCCTGAATCTAAACATTTTTAAACCATCCAATAGGAAGAAGGTCATTATCAATATTCAAAGAACACTAATAGCTCTTCTCAGTTGTCTAAAGGGCAATATTTGTGGAATTCAGAAACAGAAACATGCACACACATTTGTGGGTCAGGCAGGTTATTTTGGCAGTCACTGGAATGTTCCAGATGGCTCATTAGCATCAGAATGGACAAGTCAAAGTCTTTCAGAATAATTTAGAAAAACGTCAAAAAAGAAACAAGAAGCCTGTCACTTTTTATTAGAATTAACTACAGCATGCCCTGGACAGAGATTTCACCTTGGATCAGAAGAATTAATACAGAATTATATGAATTCGGTTAAAGGTACACCTTCCTCTCAGGGGACTCATTTGCCAACTATATATTACAATTCTGAATGTTAGACATTCTTCAACCTTTTTCTCCACAAGATACATAGAAAAGAAAGAGATGACCTTGTTACAAAAATCCATTGATATCTCAATGATCTAAGATTTATGCCGAATTTCAACATGACATTCTAAAGTTAAGTTGTGGTGGGTTTTTATGTTTTGTTTTGTTTTTTATTTGGTCTTCAAGAAACTTGGCAGAAAGATTCAACTAATATATAGGAGCATGAAAACCATTTGTTTATGCTGAGGGAAACATATTAGTGAAATACCATTTTAATAATCAAGTACAGGTAGTCCTCAACTTACGCCCAACATGTGCTACGTTAAACATTTGTTAGGTGAATTTTGACCCATTTTATTACCTTTCTTACCACAGGCAAATCACTGCAGTTGTTAAGTAAGTAACATGTTTGTTAAGCGAATCTGGCTTCCCCATTGACTTTGCTGCAACTGTCATATGTATGAGTCAGTTGCCAAGCGCCTGAATTTTCATCACATGACTACGGGGGTGCTGCAGTGGTCATAAGTGTGAAAAATGGTCCTAAGTCACTTTTTTCAGTGCCATCGTTACTTTCAATGGTCACTAAATGAATTGTTCTAAGTCTAGGACGACTACCTGTATAAACACCACAATTATGCCTTGATCATAATCTTTTATTATTATTATTTTTTATTCAGATGTCAAAAACCTAGAGAACTTCCAGCTGGTAGAAGGTGTTCAAGAGCAAGTGAATGCTGCTTTGCTGGACTATACCATGTGCAACTATCCACAGCAGACAGACAAATTTGGGCAACTTCTCCTGCGACTCCCAGAAATCCGGGCGATCAGCATGCAGGCTGAAGAGTACCTTTACTATAAACACTTAAACGGGGATGTGCCATGTAATAACCTTCTCATTGAAATGCTGCATGCAAAGAGAGCATAAATGATAGCCTTTGATACAGTTTCTGCTTTTCCAAAAAGAAAAGAAAAATACTCTAAAAGTTGTTGTCTGAGTGACATCAACTGAAATAACTTGGTTTAAAAGCAACTTTGCAAAAAAAAATTAATGTTATAATAATCAAATTCTAATAGTAAATAAGTGATGTATCAGGGTATTTGCATTGCCAACTGTGAATGAAATGCTACACAGACTCCCCAAAGGAACTTTTATGGGACTTGAATAAAAGGAGATTTGCAAGCGGAAAGGCTACCAACATCAATATCAATAAAGGCAAAAAAAAAAAAATGGAAAGGAAAGAACAATGCTTATATATATATAAAAAAAAAACTTGCCAGTTACCATTATGAATAAATTTAGGAGCAAGTTTTATCTGTGTTATTCAGCTAACAGATCAAAGGGATCTGCATGCACTACAACCCTTCACTGGTTAGCAGGATTGAAAACACCTCTAAAGGATACAACACTGCAGTTTCCCTGTGTCGTCTTTCCAAAGACTGAATTCTTATTTTTCCTTCCAAAAGGAATCTGTATATTTACACTATATTAAAAAATCTGGAGTGAGCCACACACTCACACGTGCATATGCATACAGAATAGTGTCACAAGCGAGCAAATAAATATAGCCTGGATTTTCATCCATCTGTGAGTGCAACCTGCAGATAACAAACATGAGAAAAAATATTATTATTATTATGAGAAAATGATTTTATTCATAAGATTAGCATGACATTCTTAATGTTTTCTATGGTTACTTTTGTCATTGGGTTCATGTTGTTCAGCCAGGCAGTATCCCTCTTCTACCACAGACCAAATTTTAGAAGATAGCTGCTCCAAAGCAATTGATGGACTTTAATTCCAGGCTCAAATTAAACATTACTGGAATCACTTCTCAAAGCTTTTAGTGCCAGATCAACTAGTGGCTACTATTTAACCTCAGCCTAAATTAAAACATCAAGCAGAAGCATCTCTTTACTTGTTACACTTGAACTCCAGTCTGGATTCGGAGAGAATTCAGATTAATGAATTCAGTTAATATCCCACTGTCTGTTTTTCTTTTGATTTCTTTCTTTTCCGATGTATCTCTCAGTGGGGGTTCTTCATGAACCATCTGCAGTGCATGTGCAATTCAAGAGTAGGCTAGCATAACTTTGGAGTCTTCAGGTCAAACACAATCACTATTGTACGCCTAGCATCTTAGTTTTCCTACTACAGAGCAAAGGATTAAAGGTATCTGGATGGCCATACTAGACAGTGGGCTGAATTCACTGTCTAACTAATAAAGCTGGCTATCAGAGCTTGGGTGCGCGGGGTGGAATGAATGTCAGATACAGGCACTTTCAGATTTAAGAAAACCATCTTCAGACTTTTTTCCTGGGACTCTTATTTTAGCAGGCCCTTGGCTCAGAGCTTAACTCATGGCAATGGAAGGGGCACAATATTAAATTTCAGTGAACTTTTATGGGAAGAATAGGAGACAGAGACATTGTGAGAAATTTTAGATACCCAGAATCTTCTGAGACAAGTTGATTAAAGATGCTAGGTAGCAGAAGCTAGTCATGGCTTCTGAGCTGGCCTAACTAATGTTTGGTTTTAATGTGCTTTTGTCAGAATTTGGCCGTAAAAGCTATCCATTTATGCCCTCACTATCAACTAATAACTTCATTCTGCTTTGATTGCCTGTTCAGATCTCTGTCTCCTTTTTAATCTCATATTCTTGATGCATTTTTGAAAGCTCCAGAACTTTCCTTATGCAAGGAGGCACAATATACCAAGTAATATTGTCCTCAAAGGTGCTTGTTTCTTTGAAAGTCAACTGAACTGTGGAAAAGAAGAAAATGTTTTGCCTCTTATCCAAAATATTTTCTTCTTCTTCCTCAAGGAAAAACTAGCCCAGTTGCCTTTTGAAGAAAAAACAATACCTTTGCAACAACTATGACCTGGATGACTGAGCATCTCCACAATATTCTCTTGTCTGCTTTACCTTATCCATTCAGAAAACCATGTTCTTCAGCTTTATCTTACTTTGGAGTCAAATATTTTTGAAAGTCAGTAACAAGTTAGTCCTATTGATACAAATAGATGAAACTGATGAAATTCGGCAGTTGGTTCTTATTAGTGGTAGTTTGGAAAATCTGCATCCTTTTTGTATATCCTATGGAACCAAAAACACATTTTAAAAACAAGAATTAAAGCAAAAAAACTTTGGTGTGCTCAGTGAAGAGTGATACTGTCAAATCTATATAAAACCAAAGTCCGCTGCAGAACAAATATCAGAGAAGGACAAATAATTCTATCCAAAATGAAGTTATCAGTATTATGAAATTTGCCACCGTAATGAAAGCTTTGCCTTATTTCAGAATTTTGAATGGTAACTGTACAAATGTGGATCAAACTTGTTTAGGGTGGAAGTATTAATACTTTACAGACTGAAGAAAATAAAGTTTATTGTGTTTACATTTGTGAGCTCCTGGGGGGGAGGGGGAAAACCCATGATAATATTGCAAAACCATGGTTTCCTTAATGTTGCTTTCTAGATTGGTAACTAGCTTTACCAGTACTTAATTACTGTATGTCGTGAGACACTAAAATCAAAAGGATAATCTCATGTATGTGTTAATTACTTTATTTTTCTGTTTGGGTTATTGGCTGTACAATCATTTGTAGAAATTGTATCAAACTTCTAATCCACAAGCCTTGTTTATTTGTCCATTTGTTTTCATAAAGATTGCTGGCTTTTAAATAGTTTATTTATATTGTATAACACCATTTTCATTGTAGACAATTGTGATGCTAATTTATTGTTCCTCGGTTTCATCTTTATATAAAAATATAGGCAGAATAAAGAAACCAAATGTATATGTTTATTACAGCATGTCTTCAACTCATAGTTCATAGTTCAGGGACATTCAAGGGACTTTTCAGTTTAAAATCAGGTTTTTTGATTAAATGTTTATACATTTTCATAATCCTAAATGTTCTTTATTTAAAATCTATTGTAAATTTTGTGATTAGCACTTCTCTTTGTTTCATGTGAACAGAGAGAGATACACTCTTATCTGGACATTTTTTTAAGCAGTGGACATTGTATACCAAAGACAACACTTATGTCTGTAGTATTAGCATTAGACTATTTTATCACCATGTGAATTTGGTTGTTTTTAAATGCCAGACTTTTAATGGAGAGCGGGCAGAAGAGACAAAGGATAAATCATCTTTGCTTATATAAAAGAGTATTTCTTTGACTACAAATAGTTACTCCTATCTTATTTCTGCAATTACCTGCTATTAGTAACATGGATAATTCAATTGTACTGAGAGGTAACATCAGTAGAAATAGAAATCAAAGTAGCCTATTAGTTGAGTCCCAGCTCATTCAATTCACTTTACAGATGTGAATGAGTTGGACTTCTGCATATTCATGCAAAATTAGAAACTTATAATATGGTGAAAGGGGCTTCAAGATAAAATTGAGAATCTAATGTTAAAAGAGAAAACAAAATCAGAAGTTTCACCAAGTAAGCCAAGGTATTGTCTGCATACAACATACTCTTAGTATCTAGGCCCACAGTATATTAAATAAACTTTTTAACTTGGTACCAAAATGTCAAATGTGTTCACCTTATTGAATGTTTTAAATGTCTCCATCTTCAATGCCCTGCATATGTTAATACGTAGTATTGACAATTATTTTCTAATTTCTCTAGAACAAGTCTAGAATTCTTGAACAGGCCATTATAGTGGGGATGTGAAGCTGAGAAATTTGATGAAGCCAAGTACTCTCGTGATTCTCCAGTGGCAACTACTAACCTTAGGGAACTTACATTGATGGTTCACTTTGTATTTCCTATAAAACAAGAAGATTGCTTTAAAAATTCAAATAATCATCTGTGATATTTAAGGCTAATTGGAAAATTATTTAATCCAGACTTTTCACATCAGTATCATGTAAAATCCTTAACTTTTTTGTTGAAACTGCATGACAGATGTCATTTTTAAAGCAGAAAACCACTCACAGAGCACAATTTTTAGTATACACAACCAGATCATTCAAGTGGATGTTAAGAGCCAAGAATGATTATTGGACAAAGTCACATACAATTATCACATACATTAGCCAACATCTGAGATTCCAGGAATTCATCTGATTGCCCAAGTTTGCAAAATAAATGTTAATTGTTAACCACTTTGTAACAAGAGAGTAACTTACAGTTGCTTTATTGATTACCTATTAGTAAAAGCAGACTAAAATACAAAGGTTTTGGCTTTGGTTGGTTTCTTGTTGTTTCAGTGTTTGTAATCAGACAACTGTAGTGTCTGAATATTTGTATTACCGTTATGTTCTGCAGCAACCTGGCATTTGAATCCATGCAACTCTTTAAACTGTGCAGTTAGTTATTTGTTCTCTGAATGTATCTGTGAAGTTCATGTTGTCTCATGTCAGTCCTTGCCAGGAATTTTCTCCACACTAATGGATTTTTATTTCCAGAATTTCAATAAATATTGATATGGCCATTCTGATTACTTTAAAATTGTTTTTCTGGTATCACTAAAACATTAATAACTATTATTATTTTAAAATAATATTCAAGAGTAAAAAACTTATGGATGCAAGATACATGGTAAAGCATTATCTCCAAAGCATGAGGTGATGTCATTACAATATATATTGCAAAAGTCTTAGTGAACTCTACCAATATTGTGGCATGCAGATAGCCTGAAGGTAAGTCCCTAACAATTTTAATTAAAAAGTTGACAGAACTGACAGAAGTCCTTAGACAGAGATCTGAGATCACTACTGCTGGACAGAGTAGTGACAAATATGACTAAGTAGACCAATGCTCTGGGGCTGATTTATTATAAAGTAGTTGAAGAAGAAGCTGGATTAGAGTTCTCAGAGGAGAAATGTGTTGTTGATTTGATTCCTGGAAATATCCTCTTGGTGCCTTTGTACTAGACCATTGCAAGCTTTGATCAAACAATGCCAGTCATCAATTAAACATTTAAGATCGGAAGGTAAGTTCTTATTCCCTTGTCTTTTGATTCTTGGCAGCAAACACTTGACCAAAATCAGGAGAGGAGCTGAGTATTGAAAACTGGATGCATATGATTCAAGTAGTTCTAACTTACTAAGTTTTCTCACTCTGATCAACATGTTTGTTCTTAAACCGTAAGTAAATTTTGATTGACTGATATTGATCAACCTTATAACATTGACTGCTTCCAGTAAGGTCTTTTATGTGCAAGGATACTATCCTATTTATGGATCCTTAAAGTCAAGATATGTTGTTATAACTTGCTTGTGTTGATTCCACTGCCCCTTATATTTTTTATCTTTCTAGGAAATAAGAAAATAAATTCATTGAAGGAACAAAGATGTAATAGCTTTATGCCATATGTTGATTGATTGAGCTAGGAGCCTTCCATCTGGTAGACAAGCCCTTGCCAATAGCCACTAGAACAGAGGCAATGAATCATTACTGTTTAGATCTTTTGGGGCAACAAGGACTTATAAATGCTACCAAAAAAATTAATTCTTGGGGAGGAAAGAGTTTGCAACAATCCAACTTGGTAGTGATGAGCAACTATGGAATTGTATCAGCATCTGGAGTACTACATATTCTTCCCTTGGTCAATATTAAGCAGGGAAATAATAGAACCAAAACTAGCAACTTGCAAAAGAAAGAAAAATTAGTACCAATAGTAAAAGGCATTTTGGGTTCAATCTCAAAGCATCTGAAGCATCATTTGAACACCACTGACACTGACATTGACCATCAATCCCATCAGTCAAATGCAAAAGGAAGATTTGCTTGAAACAACTAACATCCTGTGATGATATCTGACATCTGTCTATCCCAGGTCCTTGGGAAGGACTCAATAAGTGAATAAACATGCCAAATCCAGTCTAAACCTCTGGTTGATTGTGCAATGAACTATAATAATAATTTAGATACATTACAACATCCTAGATTCTTGGGAAGAACTCAGATGAACATGAAGACCAAAAACAGCTAAGAAATGGGGAGCTGTGACTTCACATTGTTATGAACAGAGAATAATAACAATAATATTTTTCCTTTGTGATTTCTTTAAAAAGTAAGAAACTAAACTTCTATGTTTGCCGTTTCAAATATACCATAACATGACTCAGAGCTAAAATTCACATTCAACAGGCTCTATTGTTCAGCGAGTGACAGACGGAAATTAAGTGATCTTGTTTGTACATAAGTTCCTGAGTTTAAAAACCAGAAACTCAAGAACATCATTTTCTTATGTTTATATGTAGGAAGAGAGTACATATGTATTCCTATGGAGGTGCCTTTCAATATGAATGTTCAAACATTCAGTTCTCCCCTGGCTATATTGAAGCCATATTATGCAATCTATAGAATGGATAAATAATGTGAGGTGGTGTTCTCTGAGCTTGATTGTTTTCTTGAAGATGTTTCATTACCCAAACTAGGTATTGGTGCCTAGGATTAACTCTACACTCTACTAGCACTGACAATGTTACTTAGTTTGCATAATGAAACATCTGCAAGAAAACAACCAAGCTCACCAAACTTGATTGCACCAAACTTGATTGCAGGAAATACGACTTCAACAACAGAGTGGTCAACGTCTGGAATACTCTACATGACTCTGTGGTTTCTTCCCCAGACCCCAAAAACTTTAACCTTGGACTGTCTACTATTGACCTCACCTCTTTTGTAGGGAATGTGCATAAGCTCACCAACATGCCTACCATCTCTGTCCTATTGTTTCTTTTATTTTTCTTATATGTATCCATGTATTCATAACTATGTTTATACTTATACCTATTGTCATGTAAGCAATTGACAAATCAAAATAAAATAAATAAATAATACCAAGGTCTCGTCATTTCAACCCTGAACTGCAAATATTCTCCTCTATCAGAGATAAATATTGTGTCTGCAGATTATGCAGCTCACCTTTCATAATTGTCACCTCTTCAGTTATACCAAATAAATTCTGGTTGCATATCTAATTTTTATAGAAGATTTTTACATGAATAAAAGATCAATATAAAAACATATACAAAGGATAGTTTTTTAAAATGTAAGAGGTAAGTACAAAGAAAAAGAAAAATACAAAATAGTTACTTTAATCTTCTTTACAAACCAATTTAATATTCCTCCTTCCTCTCTATGAATACATCATGCTATATACATATTAAACCTTTTAAATCAACAAATCCAAAAATCACCATTTCATTTCTTTTCCACTTTCAGCAAAAAGTCCATTAAAATGTTCCAGTCTATGATGAAGTTTTCCAGTCCTTTATCTCTGATCAAACAAATCAACACTGCCATTTCTGCAAATTCCACCATCTTCAAAATCCATTCCTCATTTAGATTACAAATGAGACTGAGATCACGCCATGTTTGCATGGAGGCTTCCCTTGCTGTTCTCTCCAAATTCCTAGCTCCCAAGAACTATTCTTGAACTCTTCTATGTAGCAAAACCACGCAGTCCGTATTTATGAGACAGGCCTGTTTAATTTCTAATTTTGTCAGATTAAGAAGTATGCCTTGGGAATCTTTCCTAGTAAGAAGAGATTGCTGCCTTTAAAAGAAAAACAAGCCAAAAATACAAAAAGCTGAATTAAGGGTAATTAATTACTATCTGTGGACAAAATCTATGTGGTTACTAAATGTTGACACCAACTGGTTGCCATTTTAATCAATCAAATCAAAATCAATCGAAAATCAACCAATGATTTGGTATGTTTATCAGAAAACAAACAAAAAACAATGACAAATGAAGAAATCTATGTACTATAGAATTTATAATTCAGATCTTTAAAAAAAAATCTTGTATTTGAATTCAGACCTTTAAAAAATGCTGACTGCTCTACAACGAGAGAGAGAGAGAGAGAGGGAGGGAGGGAGGGAGGGAGGGAGGGGGAGAGAGAGAGAGAGAGAGAGAGAGAGAGAGAGAGAGAGAGAGAGAGAGAGAGAGAGA